>PVHY01008031.1:0-40763 GCA_004024945.1 Uropsilus gracilis
TTCCTAAATCAGGTCCCCTGAGTTGGTTATCTGCACAGGGAGGCAACTTCTGCAGTTCCCTGTGTTTGTCTACACAAGCTTTCAAGCCTGTTTCCTAGAATTTAGGAACCAGATTCTGAAATCCTTAAGTAAACACGGACTCAAGACACCCAGTGTTTTCCTGGGAAGAGTCTCCCGGACCTGTAATTAGAGGGAGGAGCAACTTGCGGGAAGAGCAGGCTAAGTCCTCACTTACCTTCATCAACCTGACCCAAAGCTGCCCTCTGCCTTCCTGCCAGCGGAGTGCACACACCTGAGCAGGTGAGAGGAGTTGAGCTGCTGAGTCATGCTGCTCAGACCCAGCTGCCTGCAGGCAAGGCGACAACTCCGGGCTCCCCCGTCCACTGCTTTGGGGTTCCTGCCAGGAAAGTCCTTCATTTCCTTTGGGTACCGGATCTCCATGGCTTCATTTGTATGTGGAGTCGTTCTAACCAAGGGCATGGATGCCAGCGTGGGGCAGCCGCTAAAGCCCTTTCCCTCAACTCCCCAGCCCTCCAACTCATGCCAGAGCCATCTAGACATCCTCTTACCAGCCCAAACCTGGGATTTCTAACAAGTCACTCTGGGATGATTATGCGATTAATAACCCAGTCTAACCAGCGTAGAGAGGATTTCGTGGAACTTTCATTTACTGCTCATGTACACAAGACTGTTAGATAGAGCAGATCTGGAGATGATGGAGTGATTATCACTAAATCTTTCATTTAAAAACCTGTCTTTCCCAATGAAGCAATGATGGCCACACAACCATATTCTCTCAGCAACTTGCGTCTTTCTTCCCACCTGGTTTGGTGTCAAACCTTTGACCTCGGTGGGCACTGATTTTCCCAGCACAGGAATTTCAAGGCAAAGATGCACTTTAGTCCTTTAGGGAGTAGGTGGTTCCATAAACATCAGTTTCCTGCTTTGCTTCGGTGGAGACTTTGAGCAAGGTAAGAATCTCTCTAAATGGCAGCTTCTTGTAAATGAAAGGAAAATTAGAAGAAAGTTTCCCACCAAGGGTTGTTGAAATGATTTCATGAGCTAAAGCTCACAAAATATCTCCAAGAAGGGGAAATAGCATCGCTGCTGCTTATGACATTTCTTTGTTGTGACGGCGAGGCTGTATGTTTCTCTATTTGAATCCCCTGCCAGTCCCTTTACTGAAACAGTAACACAGGGAACAAATGATAGCCCTTATGAATCTGATGCAATAAAAAAGCCAAAGTTCTATCTAACTATATTTGATAATCATGAAAACCAAAATAATAAAGGCAGGTTGTCTGAGCATCTGGGGGACATTGGTAAAAGGCCATTTCTGAGAATGGAGGTTGCTTCCCAGCCACATGTTTTATGGGCTGAAGGCAGCTGGGAGAAATCTGCAGACATTGCTGAGGCTCTTGGGAAGGTCAAAGGTGCTCTCCAACCCCAACTATGCCCCGATTGTCCAGAGACCAGGGGCAAGGGGGGCAGTTTAGGTCCCAGTTCCTATGCCTTGGGGCATCTGGTACAGGACACACAGCGAGAAGTCGTGGGGAGCATTGCCCTCCTCTGCTAGATGCCTGGAAGAACTGAGCCACAGTTAGACCAATGAGCACTTTTGCTGGCTTTGTTCATGTTGCTTTATGTTCCACGATGCTGAATACATCAGCTAAGTCTCCTGTTAGCCTTGGATGTCCCAGTGGAAGTGTGTGTGTGTCCCTTCACAGCCAGGCCACAAAGGGAAAACAAGAGAAGGAACAGGATGCAGGATGCATTCTCCCCCCACCCCCACGGAAACAAGCAAACAGGCTGCTTCTTCCCTTCACCAACATTTACCCAGTGTCCACTTAAGGTTTACAGATAAAACCTGCAAAACTGGTGTAAGGAGCCTGAGAAGGAGAGAGAAAAGAACAAATTAAACTGACCTCAAGCATTTATTTTTCTTTCTTTTCTTTTCTTTTCTTTATTTATTTTTTTGAGACTAGGTCTCACAGGAGTGCACTACCACGCCCAGCTAATTTTTTTGGAACTAGGTCTCGCTACGTGCCCCTGGCGGAACTCGAACTGCGATCCCTAGCCCTGGCCGCTTCATAGGCTGAAGCTTACAGGCACAAGTCACCGTGCCCAGCTCTTTTATTTTCTTATTGATTGCACAGATAAATATTTTACGTCATTGTCTACCCCAGGGTTCTCCCAACACCTTGTCACCTATGAACTATCATCTTAATCTCATGTGCCCCTCCCTCCCCCAATTTTCCTCTACCCCCACCTTGCTCTATGCTGCAGTTCTGTTGATAGTTGTAAATTTTTCTTGTCCATTTATTTGTTTTCCTTCTATCCCTCATATAATTGAGACCATCCAGTGTTTCTCTTTTTCTTTCTAGCTTATTTCCACTAACTCCATTCCTTCTAGCTCCATCCATGTTGCTGCGAATGACATAAGTTTGTCTTTTTTGATTGATACATAATATCCCATTGTGTCCATACACCACAGCTTTCTGATGCATTCATCTGTTTGGGGGCATTTGGGTTGTTTCTGTATCCTGGCTATTGTAAGTAGTGCTACCATGAACATCCTAGTACATGTGTCCTTATAAATGAGTTTTTTTGTGTCCTATGGGTAGATTCCCAGTAGTGGGATTGCTGGATCAAATGGTAGTTGTATTTTCAGTAGTTTGAGGGTCCTCCACACAGCTTTCCAGAGTGGCTGGACCACTTTGCACTCCCACCAGCAGTCAAAAGTGTTCAAACTTTTATTTTACATTTGAAATGCCAGGCTTCTTCCATCAGGTCCTATAACTCCTCCCTCAGTCTCGCTACTTCTGGCTTCTAGCTGTTTCTTCAGACTTCAACCATCTTAGCCATTTTTGCAAGCACATTTCCTTTGCAAGTATTAACTAACATTAGCAGAAGTGGGTAATTAATTAAAAGACAAGCAAGCAGTACTTTCATTCACCACTTATAACTTCATCTTAAAGAAAGTGCTATCTTACCATGAATTCAAGATGCTTTCTTCCTCTTGGAGAGAACTAGAGCTGTTAAGTCATTCCTTTAAAAAATAATAAAATAACGATGGCTCTTTCAAAATAAAATATGAATAACTGAAATGAATTTTGATTTCTTTTGACTGCACAAATTATTTTGAAACCTAACAGCTCTGCACATTTTAAAATAGATTCAATCATTCAAACTCAATCACAAATTTTCTACCCCATAATAATTTCTAATCATTTCACAGTGCACACACACCCGCATCTAAATGCCTTCTTTCACATGTCAAAATAAAATTCATATCTATTACCACACCTCTGAACCATCAAATCATTCAAAATGAAGATCATAAAATGAAGATATATGGAAATGATGTGCAATACCACAGTGGAATTTATTCAGAAGAGGTGAGTGCCCCAAACTCTTCTTGCACATTCCTAAAGTTGAACAGCCATTTGCCTTTGGACTGATTTCTTTTTAACTTTCTAGAGAGTTTGTAATATTTACATCTTGTACCCAACAGCACTTCAAAGACAACAACATGGATATATACTGAGCACAGTAACAGTTTTTAAATCATTTCTGGGAAAAAACTCAAAACATTTTATCACCGTTCCTCATCCCATTTGTAAGGATGCTGCAATAATTCAGGGGAAAATTTATATAGCAGGAAAAATAACCAACTGCAAACCGGAGTCTTGCTTAGAGGGTAACTAGAAACCTTGGTTAAAAGTGTAGTGTCTATGATTGATGAATAATACTCTGTATAAATATACCACATCTTTTTCAGCCATTCATCAGTTTGGGGCATTTGAGTTGTTTCCATATTTTGTCAATTGTAAATAGTGCCACAGTAAGCATCCGAGTACAGGTGTCCTTTTGAATTAGTGTTTTTGTATCTTTTGGGTAGTTTTCTAGTAGTGGGATTGCTGGGTTGAATGGTAGTTCCATTTTCAATAGGTTGATGGTCCTCCACACAGCTTTCCATAGTGGCTAGACCAGTTTGCACTCCCAGCAGCAGTATAAGAGTGTTTCTTTCTCTCCACATCCCCAACAGCACTTGTTATCTTTTTTTTTTTTTTATGGACCATTCTTACTATGTAAGATGGTATCTCAGTGTGGTTTTGATTTGCATTTCCCTGATTATTAAATGTGGAACATTTTTTCATATGCCTATTGGTCATCTGTATCTCTTCTTTCAAGAAGTATCTTTTCAGCTCTTCACCCCATTTTTTATTGAGCTTTTTGCTTTGTTTTTGTTAAGTTGTGTGAGTCCTTTGCAGATCTTTGTTATCAGACCCTTGTCACTTGTGTTGAGGGCAAAACCTTTGTTCCCATTTGGTCGGGTTTCTTTTTGTTTTGGTTACTATCTCTTTTGCTGTCTTCACATGTCCCCATCAGGGCTTTTGAACACAAGAAAACACATGCAGAAAATTATAACACACACACACAGCGTGCGCGCGCACACACAAACACAAGCACAGATGCACAGGGAAAGACAAGCCAGGTGATCCACACAGAGGAGCCACATGTGGGGGGGTTTCACCCTGTCTTCAGCACCCCCTAGCTGCATTAGCAACTGTTCTGGATGCTGGAACAGACTCTAGAAAGAGGACAGATCTGGACGATCATGCTCCTACCCCTCTCTTCTTTCCCCTGGTCTATCCCTGGCCAAAACCTTCCAAGCCCATAAAGGAGTCACTCTGTGTAATGTGGCCAGCTCAGCCCAGGACACCTCATCACATGTGCCTGAGGGAATCCGGGGCACACGACCCCTATTAAAGCTGCACCTGTGACTTGAGACCCAGAGTGACGAGACCTACGAGTCACTGGTGTGACTGGCTGTGAGAACTATTGTTCCTAAATCTTATCTAAGGTTGTTCTTTTTATCTCACTCTTAGGCGTCCCCAAACAGCCCACTCCAGAGGGGTGGCCATGGGGATGACATGCGTGGTTTGCTCCCCCCAATATCCCTCACTTATGCTTGGATGACATCACTAGCAAAGGAGACAGAATTCTGTGCTTCTTGGTGATGTCATAACAACGCGAGAGACGACGACATCTGTTGAATTCGCTACCGGATTTGTGTTCTCAGCAACTCTCAGGATGTTCGTTCAGCAATCAGAGACCATCACCTTCCCTGTGAGTTCGAGAAGTGGGTCGGTGAAAAGGCAAGGAGCCAGTAATGACCAAGGCTGCCGTCCCCTGGAATGACAGGTGGCAGATGTGCCCACTGGACCAGGCCCTGAATACTGTTTCCAAAATGACACAGGCGATGGTTTGCAACAACCTCCCGCAGGCTTCACCACCTTAGCCTTTAATTTCCGGAAGACATTTTGGCAGATGACTTCCTCACCAATGAAAGTGGTTAGAAGTCTGAGTCCACCTTTCCTTTCAGCTCCTCTTAAATCTTCCTCCATCATCCCGCAACTTTGTCTCCTCATTTCTTTTCTCACCCTGAAAAGTCCTGAGTTCAAGTCACCATCCCACCAAGTCGCACCCCCAAGGAACTCTGAACAGATGGGGCTGCAAAAATGGGCATTGTCGCCTCGACTTCACGCTTTCGTTCGTTTATCCAAATCCTGCTCCTTATAAACCCGCCATCATCAAGTCGCCACGTTAACACTGGACAGATACATCTGTTTGTCTGTTATGGGACACTTGGGTTCTTTCATTGTTCTTGCAATTATAAGTAGTGCTGCGGTAAACATGTGAGCATAGATGTCCCTCTAAGAATGGAGATCTCCTTTAGGTAGATTCCCAGAAGAGCGATTGCTGGATTGAATGGCTGTTCCATTTCCAGTAGTTTGAGGGTCCTCCACACAGCTTTCCATAGTGGCTGGGTCAGTTTACATCCCCACCAGCCGTGTAAGAGGATTCCTTTCTCTCCACATCCGTGCCAACACTTGTTGCTTCCCATATTTTTTTGATATGGGCCGTTCTTGCTGGTGTAAGGTGGGATCTCATTGTGGTTTTTGATTTGCATTTCTCTGATTGCTAGTGACGTTGAGCAGCTTTTCACGTGCCTGTATAGATCAATGGATGAAAAAGATGTGGTCTACATACACAATGAAATATGACTCATCAATTAAAAATGACAAATTTGATTTTATGATAACATAGATGGACCTAGAAGAAATCATAGTAGCAGACACAAGTCGGAAAGAAAAAGACAGAATCCAAATGGCTTCACTAATATGTGGGATACGGGAAAAACAAACAAAAGGCCAGCAGGAAATGTCAAAACAAACTAAAAAACAAACTGAAGTTCACAACTTGAGGAGGGGGAATGGATGAGGGAGGGAACAATCTGGGAGGGGAAAACCCTGGGGATGACTAAGATGTGAAATAAATAATTATTTGTATAATAAAGTCTTTAAAAATAAATAAAATTTAGACAAATCTCCAAAAAATAAATAAATAAAAAGAAGAGCAGGCAAAACCTTCAAAAAAAAAAAAAACTGGACAGATACAAAACCAAGCAGGACCCAGCCTTATGACTTTCAGTGACACAGGGAGAATAGAAGATGTCCCCAACCGTGCCTAAGAGCAGCCTCAGAAAATGCTTTCCGATCCAGAGGGGGTGGGGCTTATCTCCTCCCAGCTATTAAGGTGACAGTTGATCTCAAGGAGGCTGTGGCATTTGAACTGGGGACTCGCTGGGAGGTGGTGCAGGTGGGGGGAGGGGGCGGGGAAGCTGATGGCTGTAGAGTCACAGTCACGCAGCATCTCCTCTGCGTGCCCACAGCGAGGGCGGGGGAGGAAAGGGCGATAGGAAACACATTGTCTGGACAGGTTGAAATGACATCAAAGAGCATGAAAAGACCGCTGAGGAGCGGCCGGGGCCCTCTTGTGCAGGGAATGGAAAATCCCGGAAAGGTTGGGAGCACAGGAGTGAATAGGCAAAGGTTGCTCAGGAAGATTGCCAGCTGCGTGGGGAAGGAGAGGCGAGTGCAGCTGGAGGGGGAAAGGCCCCAGAGGCCGCCTGGACCACACAGGCGTGCAGGGCAGCCAAGAGCAGGAGGTGAGGCCCAGCTGGGCCTGGCAGGAGGACCCGAGCAGGGGGCAGGGAACCGATGGGAAGGCGCCTCGAGTCTGAGCCCTGGAGAGGGCCGGGGTACTCACGGTCACGCAGTGAAAGGAACAGCGGGCATTGGGACTCCCCGCGCGCCCGGTGCAGGCCCTGTTTCTTTCTTTCTTTCAAGGGTACGTAACCTTTAAGACAGTTTAGGTAAAATGTGGTCTTTTTAACAGCGTTCAGCGTTTCTTCGTTGTCGGTAGTGTATTTTACAGTCTTTTTTCTTCAAGTTGTTGAAATTCCATCTGTGTTTTACACTGACAACGCATCTCCATGCAGACTAGACCTTCCGCTCTATAGTCGCGTGCCCTGCAAGGCAACGCGGTGCTAAGCTCACACATGGGAGGTGACATGCAAATAGAAGGAAGCATTTATTAGCTATATTGTATGATGAAGCTGATTCCCAAAACATCGAGTTATTTTATTTTTTAAATTTTTTCTTAAATAAATGATTTCTATATATTTCCATCATTGTGATCCCAAGAGGTCACCCCCCTCCTCCCTCCCTGGCCGCTCCAGCTCCCTCCCCCCCACCCCCAGCTGTGTACTTTCGTTTGGTTGTCCATATATTAGTGAAACCATTTGGTTTCTGTCTTTTTCCTTCTGACTTGTCTCTGCCCATATGATTTTTTCTAGGTCCATCCATGTTACCATGGATTCGTCAAATTTGTCATTTTTGATTGATGCGTAATATTCCATTGTGTACATAGACCACAGTTTTTTCATCCAGTCCTCTGTCTTGGGGCATTTGGGTTGTTTCCAGGTCCTTGCAATTATAAATCGTGCTGTAGTAAACATCTGGGCACAGGTGTCCCTTTGTAACCACACTGAGGTCTCCTGTGGGTTAAGTCCCAGCAAAAGCATGTCTAAGAAGAAGGTTCGTAGAAAGCCTGTCCGATTTCTGCAGTGGCTTTGCTCCACCCCAGCCCCAAAGGTGCCCGGTGCTGAGTTCAACCAACAGAGCCGCAGTCCCGCCCACCTGGCTGTGCCTGGTCTTGCCAGGGCCTCCCAGCTCCCAGCGACTGGGTCTGCACCCTGCACCGCTATCGCACCATCCACACGGGGCCCAACTGCTCTAGTGCAACAGCCACTCTCAGCCCCAACCCACGGCCCGGGACCCTGCAGCATGTCAGAACCAGAACCAGATCCCTGTCCCCCGCCCTGTCAGGCCCAGACCCCAGGCAGCCCACAGGTGGTGAAGAATTGACCAAGCAGAGCCCCAGGCAGACAGGAAACACAGCTGGTATGGGGAGTTCAGGGCGTCGGGAGAGGCCACAACCAGCGTCCCCAGGTATGCACGGCCTGGGGGGCATCCCCGTCAGGGGGGCAGGTGGGCGGGGAAGGGGCCCCCGGGCCGGGCACTGGGGGTCGTGCCCCTGCCTTGCCTGGGTGTCTGCACAGGCAGAGGACAGAGCACAGGCCAAGCGCAGAGGGACAATGTTGCCACACTGATTCAGCCACGTGGAGGGGTGTCCTGCTGGGTCCAGCTCAGTTGCTCGGGGACCCAGCACCCCTCCCTGCAAGCCCAGGGACCCCGGAGGGAGCTGGGGTAGGGTGGACACAGGAGATGTCCTTCCGGGCACATCCAGTGACAGGTTTGGATCCAACTTGCCTCACATCTCCACAGGCACGTCAGCTCTGGGGTGTCCCCGGGTGTCCCCACAGATGGGTCTGCCCCATGCCTGCCCTTCCTGTTGGGGGAAGACCTGCCTGGAGACAGGGCAGTGGGGGAGGGGCGCTTCGGGTAGGAGGGAGAGGGCCACTTTCTGGGAGCTGGCCAGGCTAACGCGGCAGAGAACATCACTCAGAGGCCCCTGCTCCTCCCACATCTCCCCGCGCTCCGACCAGGCTGTGAGTGTGTGTTTCCTTTCTCCAAAATGCAGCTCAATAATTGGTCTTTTCGAGATCCTACAGGTGGATACGTGTGTCCAGGGCTTTTAGTCACCTCCCTCTCTGCACCTATTTCCTCTGTTGGATTGTTTGGGGGGTTCTCATTCCTGGTGAGGACTGACTGGAGGGGGGTAAACCAGAGGGGGTCAGTGGCCCCCAAAGAACTTGGCGTGAATGACTGAGCACGAGACTATGAGGCCAACTATAGGGACGGCCATCAGGGTCACTCCAGGTCTGTCACCTTCAGCAGGGTCTGGGAGCCAGAATTCTGGTTCAGAGACGCATCCAACGAAAGCAAGGGGCACCCGCTCCGGACAGAGGAAGGAAGCTGCAGAAACATGGCAGCGGCCTGACAGCTAAGCAGCTAGCCACGAACTAGGAGCAACCAGACGAACCATCCGTTGACATCTCACCCTCCAGGGAACTTCCTGCCAGATGACACAATGGAGGAGACACAACAGAACGAAGAACTGGCTCTGCTGGATCCAAATGGGCCCGGACAGGCTGTCCTGCTCAGACTGGACATCTGAGCAGCGCGGTGGACTGCACCCCCGGAACTCTGATCCCCCCCAGGGGAAGGATGTTGCTCCAGAAAAAAAGAGACGTAAGGGCTAAACATGGACCAGCAAAGAGAAGAGAGATGGGGTGACCAGCAGGAGGCTGGGGGGACTATCCCCAAGGGACCAACAACTATACAAAGAAGAATGATGATGCTGCATCATTCTGTTAGGTTGCTGCTCCACACAGATGCTGTAGAAGCAGGAAGATAAGGGCCTAGGAAGGTTTCCTTAGAGCTCGGGTCTGAGGGCGACTGGTCAAAGGACTTAGAGCCCTGATGGCTTGTAGCACATTTGTTTTATACTTTTTTATATATTACAGTATCTAGTAATTTACATTTTAATTAAACTATTTAGATATAAATTTCACATCTTTGTGATCTCCGGGGTTCACCCCCCCACCGACCATTCCCACGTCGCCCCCCCCCTCCCCCAGTTGTGTACTTCATTTTGGGTGTTGGCTTGTTTTTACTGTTCCTCATGGCTTTTGGGGTATCTTTCCCACGGCCCATATACTAGTGAAGCCATTTGCTGTCTGTCTTTTTCTTTTTGACTTCTTTCTGCTAATATGATCCCTGTGAAGCTCAGAAATCATCTCGTGTACTTTATCGAGAGCAAAGCTCAGGCACAGAAGCAAGGTGTAGGAGGTTAAGACATCCTGACCGAGTCACATACGTCAAGTTTGACTTGGGCTGGGCTGTCTGCGGGACCAGGCCTGCCTGCTGTGCTCTGTGGGAGCTGCCTGCCCATTGCCAAGTCGTTCTGTTCACCCTGCTGTGATCGCTCTTACCTGCTCTCGTGGCCAATGTGCGCCGCATCAGCTAGGCTCTCGCCACTGACGAAAACAAATAAAATCGGAAACTAATCACGTAAGTGTCCTTTGAGAAGCACCTTGGCACCCAGGCGCCGCCCAGTGACCACTTGGAGAATATTCAGGGAAGAGTCTGGGTGACTTTGCTATAAGGGAACCCAGCAGGCTTCAGCCACCGAGCTCAGAAGTGGGGCACTTGGAAGTGGGGCGCTCAGAAGGGGGTGCTCAGATATGGGCGCTCAGAAGTGGGGCTGACTCCGCTACAAGGGAACCCAGCGGGGCTTCAGCCACTGAGCTCAGAAGTGGGGTGTTCGGAAGTGGGGCGCTCAGAAGGGGGCGCTCAGAAGGGGGATGCTCAGAAGTGGGGTGCTCAGAAATGGGGCTCTCGGACAGCTCAGGCGCTGGGGTCCCCTCCAGAAGTCTGACTCCCCCACTCTGGCCTCCAGCCCACTCTGCCCGGCAGCAAATTCCACCCATGGATGACTTTGGCCTTCCAGCCACCTCCCTGAGCCGCGCAGCCACAGGCTTAAAGCCAGGAGAAACACTCCTTCTGAAGTGCTATTTCTGGGGTCGCAGCTGCGGGATTAGCATGCGCAGAGCAGCGAGCCGGAGGCTGATTGTCTCCGCAAGCGCATCTGCCCAGATGCAGGCCCTGCTTCGGAGGCAGCGGAACCTGGAGCTATTCCTGGCGCGAGAGTCTCATCCGAGGGACGGGAGCGGCCGGAACCCGCTCCCTGAGCCTCGGGCGCTGCGCCCCGAAGCCCACGAGGTGACCATGGGCCCTGGGCCTCCGTGCTCAGCAAAGCTCCCCCTGTGCAATTCCAGGGGGCGCCCAGCAGGCCCCGGAGGAGGAAGCAGCTGCGCAGCCCGTGGGGCTATGGGCCTTGGTCTCCCAGCGCAGCCTCCCGATGGGGTCACCTGCATGTGTGCTCCTTCCTGGCCCCACGAACCCAAGGAGCGGCCACCAGCTGGGCGGTGTGAGCCCCTGCCTCCACATGAGTGGCTGAGAGCAGTCTCCCCTCAGGCTTCGCTTTGCAAGTTCTTCCTAGAATCTGGGGTGGCGGGCACCTGTGGGGACCCCCCCGGTCACAAATGCATCCACCTGCTGCTGCTCTGCTGCCCTCCCGAGGTACCCGTGGCCTCGTTGGTCACTCTCCCCCTCGTCCTCGCAGACCCTCTCCGTCCTGGGCCGTGGGATGCCTGTGTTTTGTGCCCGCGCCAGATGCTTTGGCTCTCAGGCTCCTCATAACCTCTTTGTCTCCGGTGTCTTCATTTCTGCCCTCCTGAAAGGTCCCTCTGCAGCCTCTGCGCAACCAGCTCCGCCGAGCCCTGGACAGAAAAGAAGGCCAGTAAAGGGAGCTCCCACGAGCCTGGCCACAGCCCCCTGGGAAAAGGAGCCTCGTTCCCAAAGCAGGTGATTTCGATGAAAATCAAAGTGTTCAGAGTAAGCCAGGCAGGTAGGGTGGTGGCCCATGGACAAGGCCTCATAGGGCAGGGAACAGCGCCATTCGTTGTCACAAACCAGGTTGTGGCACCTGCGATCAAGGGAGCCAACCTTGAAAAGCTAAAACAAGCTATTTCCCTTGGTGTCTGAGAGGGGTTCTCAGGCCTCGCCCATTCCCACATCAACTGTACCCCCTTGGTTGGGGGTGGGTTCCCCCAGGCCAGTTCCCATAAAGACACATCGCCCCCTCCCCTGTTTTCAACCACAGCACCTTTATCATCATCAGCAGCAGCATTATTTAAGTAAAATTCACTGGTGAATTTAAGTAATTTAAGTAAAATTCACCAAGCATGTGCCAATTCTATCAATCAATTCAGGTAAGAGAAAAGGCAGCAGGTGTTGAGATAGAAAAGGGAAGACCAGGAAAAGGAGAAAAATGGATGAACTGCAGATCAAAACTGGAAGCCATGATCTGTAGAGCTGTGACTCGCGGTCGCTCAGCAAGACATCAGGACTCCAACTGAAGTTCAAAGCTGCAGGCTTATTACTGGGCACCAGGGTCCCCACACCAGACTGGCAAGAGAGACCCCAGCAGTCTCTGTGACAACCTTCTATAGGGCAAAACCACCACCGACCCCAATTGTGAAGCCAGGAGGTATAGGTCATGTTCCCATAACTACAGGAATCGCCGACTGGCTCACCCCACCAATACGTGAGTGATTTGGAGACTTGCCAAAGGTCCATCAAACCCTTAAGCCAATGGAACAAGTAAAGGTCCCTCTTCGCTTACAGGTAAGTAAAATGCTGCCTGCTCACATACTGTCCCCATGTCGGAAGCCATGGGTGAGGGGAGGAAGAAGCGCAAGAGAGCAATTGAAACAGAGAGACTCAGAGACTGGGGCTTAGCAAGTACGCGGCTAAGAGCAGCCTTTATTAGTGTTGTGACTCATGGCCCACTCGACAAGACTCAAGGACTCTGACTGAAGTTCAAAGCTGCAGGTTTATTGCCAAGATACTGGTGCACCAGGATCCCCAAGCCAGTTCAGTAAGAGTGAGCCTGAGCAGTCTCTGTTACAACCGTTTTAAGGGCAACACCACACCCCCACCCTCCACGGTGAAGCAAGCAAGCCGGCAGGAGTGTGAACTTGTTCCTGGAACTGCCGAGAAACTAAGAAAGCAGGGTGGGTGTGTATGGTTAGTAAACTAGCACAACAATGGGTGCAGAAACTGGGTGGTGGAAAAAACAGGATGTATGACCAGCTGGCCGTGGAGGGCACTGTGCCAAAATGGGCAGAGAACACAATTCCCAAAATGAAGCCCTAACTAAGATGGAGTTACCCTGGTCTACCTGTCCTCAACAAATAGATTCCAGAAACCCTTATCTAACTTGAGAAGGAACAGTTGCAATGTGGTAGCAAATAAACAAAAAGAAGGTAAGACCCAAGATCCCATGGTACGTAGCACATGGGGGTAGGGATTCATTCTCCTGCAGGAAACACGGTAGAAGAAAACACCTTTATCTTTTAGCGAAATGTCTCTCAGGTGAGTGAATCATAGAGGAGAGAGGAAAGCCATCCACTGGGAAGAAATCTGCAGCTCCATCTTCAGTGTGCTGAAGTCAGATAAGAATGAATAGGAGTGTCCTCCTAGGCATGGTGGACTTCTTACCCATGTTGTGTGGCCTCCCACACCTAGCTATGGGTGCCAGCCTCCACCTGCTGGCTGACCTTGAGGCCCATCTTGAGGACCACAGGAAGGGCTAGTTGTCAGCAAAGTCATAAATGGCCAAGGGCCATCCAGACGAACTGCCTGAGGGAAGAAGAAGAACAGGGCCAGGGGGCAACACCATTCTCCAGTCCCAAGCAGGTCGCAGCCCCAGGGACTCTCTCTCTGCACTTCTCTCATTTTCCCCTGGCATAACAGTGTTCTCATCCCAGTGTGCAATTTAGGTGCGAGCTTGTGCAGAAGAAGGCTGGGATTATATGACGCACACCCAACCCAAGATAATTACTGCACTTGCACAGGCAGAGGGTAAAATATCACTGCAAAGCTCTTTCCCACATTAGCATAACTACCTCTGCCTCTTTCCTTCTTCCTCTTCTCTGGAGATGCAAAACAGAGCAGGGGAGAAAGACTTAGGGCTAAAACGCTCTCGCTAAACGTGTCAGCCTCGTCAATCTCCTGATCAGCTGACTGGCAATTTGATCTCAAAGTGCCTGTGGCTTCTGTGTCAGGTTTAGGTTCCTCGGTGAACAGGCTGATTCATCCCAGCTGGGGATCTTCGCCTCCCCCCACCAACATCACAAATGGTCCAGCCTGCTGCGCTTTCTGTCATTCACCTTCTGAGCACTCATCCAGGCCACATGAAACTGGCTGGAGAGCTCAGGAAGTGGGAAAGTGAGCTGCTGTTTTATTTGGTACTCATCGACTTAATGAAACCTCAGAAGGAATTATTTTGTGACTTGTGGGGGAGAAAACACATGTCACATGCAGCCACCTCAGAGCTCACAGACACGCACTTCAAGTAGGACACAATTCCGCAGCCTGGTGACTGGGAAGAGACAATTTTCTTGGCCATTGGTCAGAGTAAACATCAGGAAATTATCAGGTGATTTAGGAAAATATGAGGTTGGCAGCTCCCTGCAGTTGTGAGGCACAGATCAGAGCAGAGACCCTGAAGTAGAGGCACTGAAGAGCAAAGTATAATTAATGAATCAATATCATGACCAATATCAAGACTCAATAGCATCAAAAAAGATACTAGCTATAGAGAGCAATGTGGAGATAATATAGAGAAGTCAGATTGGCAGGTAATTGGTATCAATATGGATAGCACGTAGTTATCGACTGAGAGAATAATGGGTGATAGCTACTACACAATGGACCCTGCTCTATTGTCAGCCCAACTGCTAATGGCTCTTTGTGATACACCAACTGGGCATCTCCAGTCAGTCCTTGATAAGCCCAGGAAAGCCAGAAGCTGCTCACCCTCCTGGGTTCTTTGACATCATTTGAAAGCCATTTCACACCTAAAACTGTACATTTCCAATGTGGCAGCACTGGTGGACCTTTTTACACAGCCCCTAAGACTGTGAAACCTGGAAATTTGTTCAGTTATGGTCCAGTTGGAAGTTCTGCTGAGACCAACAGTAATCCAGCCCCTGAGAGGTGTGTTTGTCTGCTGTGAATGGTCCTTTGACCATGTAAGACAGAGGTATGTGTCTCATGCTCCATGGAAGACCTGGTCTTTCTGACTCTCTCTGAACCAACACTGGCCACAGCTGCCACAGACAGACATAGCAATTCTTAAAGTGGGTCCCACAAGAACATCAGTATCAACATCACCAACAAGTGTCAGTCCAGGCCCAGATCTCCTGATACACTGGAGATGGAACCAGCAGTGTGTGATGGAAACCCCAGGTGATGCCATTGCAGGTAAAACTTGAGAGGAATGGATGAGAGAAGAGATTGTCCAGAAGTGGCAAAAGTGAAATCAGGTCAAAAGGAGCAGAAACCTCTAACCAACTAGCCACAGATCAGCATCACCTGCACACACAGCAGTTACCAAAGTCACAAATGCAATTTAAACAACAGGGTTTTATTAACAAGGGAAATTAACCAGGAAAAATGTAAAGTCCTTAATGCCGCAAGTGACCAGTTATCTTACCAGTCACCATTTAGTCCGAAAGTCCCAAGCACAAGTCCAAGATTATGCCCCTTGTAGGCACTGCAAAGTCCAGTCTTTCTCCAGTGTCTTCTCTTTGCTTCTTCTCTCTCCAGTGTTCTGAGCTGCTCCACTTCTCCAAGGCTCTTCAGACTTTTCCAATAGATGCTGATGCAAATTCAGCTTTCCAAATCTGCCACCTTGCTGCGGCTCCACGCATTTCCTTTACTAGGCCTGCCTTTGGCCACATCGGGTCAAATTCACCCAGCATGCCCTCAGCAGCTCCTGGTCACCCCTGGCCTGCCATTCTGGCATTCAACTCCACACTGACTACTTCTCTGCCAACCACTCTCCCACCATGTGGCTCCTTGCCACCTCCAGCTCACTCTTCCAGGGGGCTTACTCTGGCCAGGCCATTTGAGCCTGTTCTCTTAGTTTGCCATTCTCATCTCTCTTTCCCTTCTTTTTTCTTTCTTTTATTCCCCACACTCCTTCCTTCTTATATGCCCTCTCTTCCCGCTTCCCATTTTTTTCCTGTGGTTCTTTCAGAATCCACCCATCAGGGTATTTCAATGCCAATACAATTTTTAACTGCATCACTACCCTGTATCAAAAGGACCAGACCATTGGCAATAAATCACATGGTACTAGTCTCCAAGGTTCGTCCTAACTACATGCAACACCTAGAATTATAATATCTAGACACCTACATTTATCACAGGCTCCCCGAAGCCACTCTAAGGACCTAAGTCTGAGAAGGACCCAGTGATATGGAAACAAGTAGAAGACTCTTCCACTAAACTACACAAGTAGGACAAGACCCCAGCTGTGGAGTTGATGAAAATGGTGCACTCTTGGGAGGCCTCAAACTGAGACTCTCCTTCAAGATTGGGTCAGGGACAGACAACACAGTGGTCAATAAGCAATGAAAGCAACTCTCACTGTATCATTCACAAAGCCTTTAGTCAGCAAGAGGAGCCATTATTTTCTAATAGAGAAAATAAAACTGAAATAGAATGAACATCAGAGCATCCCTAGGTCCTTCCCTAATTAACACTAGGCTGCAAATAGCCCAAATAATAGTTGTATTTTTGTAAATTGGATATTTTCTGTATGGCCTGGAAATGGTGCTGGAGACAGCATGATCATCCCCACCCTTTCATCAACCAGCCTCACCATCCATCAGCAACAGAACCCAAGATTCTCCTTGCTACCAAAGCATACCAGAATCAGCACCAAGCATGTGCCAATTCTATCAATCAACTCATGTAAGAGAAAAGGCAGCAGGTATTAAGATAGAAAAGGGAAGAGAAGGAAAAGGAGAAAAATGGATGAACTGCATATCAAAACTGGAAGCCATGCTCTATACGGTTGTGACTTGCGGGCCACTCAACAAGACACAAGGACTCCAATTGAAGTTCAAAGCTGCAGGCTTATTACTGGTGCACCAATCTCCCTATGCCAGATTAGCAAGAGAGATCCCAGCAGTCTCTGTGACAGCTTTCTATAGGGCAAAACCACCACAGACCCCAATTGTGAAGCAAGCAAACAGGTATAGGACAGGCTCCCATAACTACAGGATACGTTCCCTCATTCCCATAATGATGGGACACGTTCCCATAACTGGTTTCCAATAATGCTGATAGCCATCATCTATCAGGTGGACAATGCTGGCATCTGTCATCCATCAGGAGGACTGGACAGTTGTCAGGAGCAACCAAGAATAAGGGGAGGCAGACACAGGATGTGGGGCCATCCAGCCATGGTGGATACTTTCCACTGAGGGCAGGGAGAGGACACCAGTTTCAAAATGGAGGTTTGAAATAAAATGGAGTTACTTTGGTTCATCTGTTCCCAAAATCTAATAGTCTTAATAAAAGTCTGTCACCTTCCCTTTATCTTGTTGAGTGAAAATAAAATCAGCAAGAGAAGGAACATCCCCACACTATTATAATCATGGCAACAGTCTCGAAATCCTTCCTTCTTCTCCTCAGATCTCTGAAAATAAAAATCCACAGAAACAAAATGTTGTATCGTCAAAAACCTACACAGATAACTGTGAGACAAATCAGATTTCCCTATCATCTTCATGCATTACAGAACCATTTTCCAGGTATGACCCACATTTTGCCAAATTAATCCTTTTTTGCCTTATCATTGCAAATGCATATGTCTAAGCCCCAACCTTACAAACAGCAACAAGAAACAGATTAATCTTGCAGGTATTGTAGGAAGTGGCCTTCTCACAAAGACAATGAGGCATTTTGGAGAAAGCAATATCTTTGCAATCAGAGGACCTGGGTTTGAGTATCTCTTCACCCATTTAATTACTCTGTTAAGGGGAACAAGTGGGTAAAATGAACCTAGGTCCCTATATTCCCATAAAAAGTGGATCCCTCCAAGGGTTGTATATCAGATAATGCCCATGAAAATCCTTTAAGCATAATGGACTTTCATGCATTCCACTAGACTCTATATGTCCTAAGGCTGATTGTTTCTTTTCATCCTTTTCTCCTCAATGCATGTAATAGCACATACATTAGTAAGTAGACTACTTAATTAGGTGCTGTCTGATCCTGTCATGTGGATTAAAGTGGTCCCAAAAGATTGGCTGTCAAGTAGACCCAGAACCCTATATTCCAGAGCCAAGCCAAGGATGGCATTTATCCAAAATGGAGCTGCCAGATAGCACACGCTGTTGCCAAGGGTGTTGGGAGGCTCCACGAAGCAATACCTGATCTGTCCTCAGACCCAAGGGGCTCCTGCAACACCCTCAGGCCCAAGCTATGTCCCAGTGGGTAGAAGTGACACAGTACAGTAATGCAGACATGAGAGAGAATATGGTGAGAAGACGAGGATGTCACAGAGGACAAGGGAGATCTAGAGATCTCCCTGACTTGTGAACCCCATGACCTCAAGTGATTTAGAACGAACGAAATCTTAGCTCTTAGGCATGTGGATGATTTTTATTTAGCATTACATAAGGCATAGACACTGTATTTGAAAGAAGTGGGATGAGTTTTAGGTCAGATAGAACCAAGTTCACATGCAATTCCACTGTTTACTAGCTGTATGACCTTATATAGTTCACCTAATCCTCAGCTTCAGTTTCCCATTTCTCCAACAACTTTGCTTCACATCTTCCTCACAGTGCTTTAAACCAGCAGGCATGGAACCATGAATTAATGGTTGACCCCTAGGAAGCAGATAAGTGTTAGCCTTCTCCTGCTATAATTTCTAGCTTATTTTCTTGGTCACCTTTCTTATTAGCAATGTATTAGCCTTATAAAGTTTTTAGCCAGCAAGCACTTATTGCAAAGAGAATAAAGCTTATTTTCTGTTGCCCTGACTTCAATATCGGATTCTCTCTGGCACATTCCCAGCACATGAGTCTTGAATCTCATTGCTGAGGACAAATTCAGTCTCAGAATCCTTGGTATGGCATATCCCTGAAACCAAAACACTTCCCCATACCAATTAGGCCTCCATAACTTGTCCATAAAACAGAGATTTTCTCATGAAGTTGTGTTTAATTTTTCAAAAAAACAAATGAATTTTTAAAAATTTATAGCATGAAATCTTGAGGGTTTTGGTCTTTACAGTCAATCTAGAAATAAATTATAAGAGTTGACAAATACATATTTAGTTATTTTCTTCAGCACCTACTTATTGCTGAGGCTGTGTGTTGAACATTTGGTTGGGTACTTGGAATCAGCATTGGACCAGGTACTCACAATGCTGACAGTCTTGTCACCAGGATGATTCTGCCTTGGCTGGTCATCGGTCAACCTCAAAGTCTCAGCAGCTTCCCAAACCAAGGTACTTTTCTGATTCATGTGAAGGTCTAGCCACTCTCCTTGGCAATGTCCCTTCAGAGGTAACACACAGACTTACGTTCCTTCCATCTCTCCACACCACCACCATAGACATGGCCTCTTGGGTGTGTACAGAAAGAGAAGTAAGTGGTCAAAATCCTACCAACTGGCCTACGACACCCCCTTCAGCACTTGCCCACATCCCTCTGATTGTTGTTCACAAGTTACTGCAAGGGAGACTGACTGTGGAGATATCCTTCTGCATCCAAGAAGAAAATACCTCACAGTGGGATTTACTGAGCACACAATATTACATCTGGCACTCCCACTCTTCTGCAAACTCCTCTACCAGATGGCAGGAGAAACAGCTGTACTACCTTCCAGTCCCTTCCAAGGAGATCTCCAGCTAGGAAGTGGTGGCCAATATCTACATAAATAGCTGATTAGAGATCGATTTGACACATAATATCACAGTGGGCTTGAACCCAGGAAATACAGAGCTACTGGCATCAAAAGAGGGGGGAAAATCAATGCTGAAAGGCATGAGTTTCTCTAAGTAAATATGAGGAAAATTATCCCAGGTCAAGGAAAGAGTTGAAGATAAGGAAACGTTAGAGATGGCAAGCAGTTTATGGTGACCAGCGTATAATTTGTCTGGCATGTGATCACCTTCGAAAGAAAGGAGGATGGGGTTTTTATTTTGTTTTTTGTTTGTTTGTTTGTTTGTTTGAGACTAGGTCTTGCTATTTCTGCCCATGGAAACACAGGCTCTCGTTGCCCGGGGTACCATAGACTCAAGCAATCCGGAGGATGGGGTTTTGAATGTCACAGCTCAGAGCTGAAATTCTCCATAAGTGAAGTAGGGAGAAACACAGGTTTCCCCCACTATTAGGAAGCAAAGGGTTCCTATTTGGTATGATTTGGCAAGTTATTGGGTGGGAGGGAAGATGCTGAAAAATTATTTCATATAAAACAGCTCATCAAATCATAACAAATAGAAACCCTCTACTTCCAGGTAGCGGGGGAAGCCATGGCAGGAAGTTTTTGTGAAAGCTGCAATTTTCCCATGTCTTCCTGGTCCCTCATCCTCCGAAAGCAACTCACTCTTGGTCAACTTCTTGCCTCCTTCGGTTTGCTGTAGTGGTCCGCAACACCCACGCGATCCACGGAGGACTCACTCGGGAGGACTCATCGGAGTGAGCGTTTGCATAGGTCCTTGGAACCACAGCAGACACTTGAAGCATGCAGCTCGGGGCTCCACTCACAGAACAAGCTACCATTGGGTGGTGCAGGTTCCTGTTGAGAATAGGACTCGACAACTATCTTCTGCAGCAAAAGTGCAATTTGGGGGCCACGGCCGGGAGCTACAGCAGCAACTCTGCTCTTGTTCCCCTCCCATGTGGGATCAACAGCCTTGCAATGGGGCTGGAGAGCTGCTCTCTGCCTCACTTCCCATCCCTGCTGGTTCCCCTGTTGCACACCCGTAGCCCTTTGGTCTCTTCTCCCCAAGCTGCCGTTGCTGACAATCACCTCGCCTCACTCCAAGAAGAGAAGAGAGAGTGGATATAGAAACACCTTGAATAGACTGCGTCCCTACATAATCTATGAAGTGGAAAGTCCACCCGAAGCAGGAAGAGCAAGGCTTCAAAGCAGAACAGCAGTGAAAGGGGGGATGAAGTCTGAAGTCCTACTTTCATCACTTCAAGAAACACTGGCAGGAGCGTCACTTCGCTAAGCCCAGGCCACCGCATCCAGCTGGTTCCAGCAGACAGCAGCCACCCCAGCAGCAGAACTGACTTCATATCCTCCGCGGCCTCTGCCCTGGCTTGGCACCTGTGATGAGCTCCTCTCATGAGGGCCCTGAGGGGCTGGCTTGACCAGCAATGTAGGGCAACTTAATTAAAGAATTCCATAAGCAGAGAAATGCCTCCCTCTCCGATCACACCAAATGTCCTGCAAATAAAACAGTTAAGCGGAAACAACTGCCCTGATAGAGGACTCAGGCAGAACCAGCTTCCTCAAGCAGAACCAGCTTCCTGCCAATATAAAGAGGCTTCGTGATTACAAACCAAAGGGCCCAGAGGTGCCTGCAGAGCTGTGGTTACCCCGATCACACTGACCAGCCACAGACCCGCTGATGAGGAGGACGCACCTCGAATGCAGATACTCCGAGAAGCCACACCTGTGTCCGGCCTGGAAACCTGTGTCTCCCAAAGACGCCATCTCAGCTCATCTCCCAGGCAACCTCTCCCAGATGGCAGCCTCTCCATTTTACAGCTACACGCCAGAGACGAGCCCGTGGTAGTGTCTTTCTCAAGTTCACACCATGACGCCGAAGGAGTCCTCTGTGCTCCAGCCCCCATAGTGCCCCAGACACAGGTGCGCCCATTTCAAGAGGATTAAATTCACTGCTTGCTCGGACATAGGGGGGGGAGACCCCAGCCCTCACTGACCTGCAGGGAACAAGTGTGCAGGAGCGTGAGCGGAGGCCAGGACCTGCCGGAGGTGGAGGAGAAAGAGGGCTTAGGACAAACTGCCCATCATCAAATGCCACCATCTAGAGTTTGCTCCCCACCACATTTAGAAACCATTCCTTGATACAGGTGGTAGAGGAAGGAACATCACAATAGCCTGCGTTGGCATGGGATCCAGAGGCTGGGTTCGGCGAGGAATGAATCCCAGGCCAAGACCAGAGTTAGCCAGAACTACAAGTTCATTGTCAGATAAGGAGTCTGAACAGGGAGGAGCCCCCAGCAGTAGTTGCTGGGGTGGGGGAGGGGGGTTAGGAAACAAGGTCTTATGCTTTATGCAAAGATAGGAGTGTGAGATCGATAGGGGTGCTGTGGTGAAATGGGAGGCCATGGCCCCAGCACGATAATGCTGCATTAAGATAGCAGCTATTGGCTTGGCATGGTGGCGCATGCCTGTAAGCAGCAGCCTAGGAAGCTATGGCAGGGACCAGGGATTGTGGTTCAAGTACCACTAGGAGCAAGGTAGTGAGACCAAGTCCCCAAAAAAATAGCTGGGTGTGGTGGCATGAGCCTGTAATCCCAGCTACCTGGGAAGCTAAGGCTGGGAATTGCTTGAGTCTGTGGTACCCCGGGCAACATGAGCCTGCGGTTCCCTGGGCAAAAATAGTGAGAACTTGTCTCAAAAAAAGAAAAAAAAAAGATAGCAGCCATTGTGCCCTGGTGGGCAGAGACTTAGAGAAGGGAAGCTAAGCCTTCTCGTGAGAGGAACAGAGAGAAAGGGGATTTAAACAGAGGAGAGAGGGAGAAAGCTGGAGAGGAGAGGGAACAGAGGAGCAACAGGGAGGCTGAAGGCCTCAGAACTGCTGCTGCCATGTGGGGCAGCAGGGTAGGGAAGGAGCCACGCTGTGGGGTTCCATCCCCAGCCTGGGCCAATGAGGAGCCTGAGGAGGCATGTTGGAGACACTTGTGACCTGTGTAAGCGAACTTGGAAATTTGGTACTTGAAAACTTGTTTTAATTTTGAAACTATGAAGCTTGGGAATTGTCTGGAGAACAGAAGAGAACTTGCTGTGTTGCTGTTTTCATTGTGATACGTCTGAAGTGGCTGCTGCTGCTGTTGTAGCAAGTGAGTCTTGCTGGTTTCAGGTCACTTTAGAGTTGAAGTCGAAAGAATGCCGGAGCTGTGCCTTTTGCAGGAGGATTAATGACACCATTTTGGTTTGAAGTGAATAACTTTGCTTATCGATGATGTCATCTTGGTTTCTTCATCTGACTTGACGTTGGGACAATCACCATTTTGTGAAAGCATGTGCCTAAGGACTAGAGACTGAACCAGTTGGTAAGAGAATCATAGGGGATCTGCTATTCACTCAGTGATTTTTGTCTATTTCATCCTTTTAGTGAATAAATCTTGTTTCTGCCTCCTCTAAAGGTTAGTGTGCTCTTTGCTACTGCTTGCACAGGCTGGGATGAACCTGATGAGTGGTTGGGTTAAAGGCTCAGCTCCTCCTGTTTGTCAGTTTAGTTAAGTTCTCTGTTTTGCCTGTTTTCTTACCTGATTTCAGGGTGATGACGTAGTGTCTTCTGGAGCAGTAGGGTCCACAATGTTTGGGCAGCTCACCACCCACTGGGCCCACGGGGTTCCTGGACCAAATGACCTCCAGTTCCTGGAAGACAACTGATGCTCATTTGGCCAACATGGGTATTTGCTGTTGGGGGGGGAGGGGCATTCCCTATCTTTCAGGATGTTAACAATCCCAGGCCCCCATGGGCCCAACTTACTTCCTCCTTCACGCCCCTCTCCACACACACACACACACACACACACACACACACATACATACACACCATTTTGGAATTTTCACTGAACATGACTACCCCACAAACAAAATGCCCATATAAAGGCCTCAAGATTACCAGTATTTCTAATCAAGACAATCTTGGCATTCCCCCTAATGGAGAAAACTATTTATGCTATTTTTTTCTCTTTATAACTTTAATTTTGTCTGTTTAATTGATCGCACATACATATGTGTTGTGCATATATACTTACATTGTTGTATACTTCAAGGTTCTCCCACCACCTTGTCACCCATAAACTATCCTCTTAATCTCTTGTGCTCATCCCTCCCCCAACTTCACCCTCCTTCCTCCTTTTATGCTTTAGTTCTTGTGTCAGTTTCTTAGTTTTCAGGTTTATTTTGTCCTTTTGTTTGTTTGTGTTCCCTTTATCCCACATATGAGTGAGACCATCCAGTATTTCTCTTTTTCTTTCTGGTTTATTTTCACTGGCACAATTCCTTCTAGCACCATCCATGTTGCCAAAAATGGCATATGTTTGTCTTTTTGATTGCTGAATTATATTCCAGTGTGTGGATATATCACCACTTTCTGATCCACTCCTCTCTTTGGGGGCATTTGGGTTGGTCTGTTGGACCAGACATTAGGCAGGCCTCGTCTGACTACAGGCCCTGGTCCTCCTCCATCTTGGAGAGTTTGCTTTAGGAAAGTTGTGACTTTAAGTTCTTTCTCTGCCCCTTTGAGATGTAGGTCTTCTACAATGAGCAAGGTATTTCTCAGGACGCTGGAGCCTTTCCTCTGCATGTGGCCTAAGGTGAAGGGAAGAGGGAAGAGGAGAGAACAGGAGCCAAATTTCCCTCCAGGTCATCAGTGAACACTCCAGGCCCCCTCACCCTGACCTCCCCTGTCCCCCCCACAATGGTCTCCAGTACTTTTTATTTTTGAATAACTACTTTGCAATTCATGGGAACATTGAATCTTCTTTTGTTTTATCAATGGACTATATATGACCGAAGAAAAAAATGGTTTTTCAAACATTAGTTTTAAATGCTTTATGTAAGTTTATATAGACAAACTCAGTGTATGATGACTAATTGAAATTTTTGTCCTTTTTCCTGAAACTGCATGGCATGATAACATTACATAAGTTCCAGGTGTTCACTGGGAGCAGACCAGTAATTTCCCACCAACTCACTGCAGCATTTAAACATTTCTCCCAACTTTTGTCTCAGTGGAGCTGCACTCATTCCCACCATGGTTATTGTCTTGATCCCAGGTCCTTGAACAAAGTGTCCCTGGCCTGGTGACACAGCCTGGTGCCAAGAAGGGGGCAAGATACCCCTCATGCAAAAATGCTGCTGATCTGAATGGAGTCAGATAAAGACTGGCCGAAGCCCTACACCAAATTTGTACAGAAACATAAAAGCAGAATCTAGAGGTTGGATCTGTGGGGTGAGCAGAGGTAAGAGGCAAGGGAAGTGCACAACAGCAATCCCAACTTCTTCCTTTTTCTAGCTGAGAGGCTGACATGCCTGCTTTTGGGGACAGAACACTCCAGCCCCACTACTTCCTGGGTTCCCTTCTGGCCAAAGTCACCCCGAAGCAGTGGCAAGGACACCACTAGTCGTGAAAGTCTGCTCCCAGAACAGAGTTCAGAGAAAAAAAAGATGGAAAAGTCCTAAGATGTCAAGGAGACAAAAATCATACCTCTAAACTGTTAGGAGTTGCATGTGAAATGAAGAAGAAATTGAGATGGAAGTGACTGACAGTGATCTGCAAGGCCAGCCCACAGAATGGAGATCCTGGGAAGCATGTCCAGATCCAACTTTATTAAGTTGTGATGACCCTTATATATATAAACCCCAGCAAGGAAATGTTACAATGATGTCATGAGGAAGGAGCAAAGCGTATGTGACATGCAGCAGGGAGGATGTGGGGATGTGCGATAACAGGAGAATTTACCTTTGGGGACAAAAGCCATTGTTAATAGGTCATATGTCTCTTGGGACATTCCAGAGAGGTTAGAAAGCTGGATGACAGGTGAGAGATGTGATACCACCCACCCTCTAGTTTGCCAGAGGGGCCTAAAGGGATAGGAGCTGTTCCTCCTATCTGAAGCTCCATCTCTACATTCCACATAACCCAACGTCCAAACTTGGGACAGAGAGTCAAAAAACAGTTATGAAATTGAGGTGCTAAGGAAATAGCTGACGAACTGACAACATTTCAAAGCCTTGTGTGGGGAAACCCAGGATTTACCCCATGGACCAGTCAGCCATTCATCAAGACAGATAACGTACAAACCTTTGAACATCTGAGATAAAGAATGTTAAGCGGTAAAGTGCAGTGTACTCCCTGAACTTCCTAGGCAACGTGGTGTATAACACCAGGCAGAAATTTTCTTCCCTAATTACCAGGCATC
This sequence comes from Uropsilus gracilis, assembly GCA_004024945.1. NCBI lineage: Eukaryota > Metazoa > Chordata > Mammalia > Eulipotyphla > Talpidae > Uropsilus > Uropsilus gracilis. The sequence goes on from PVHY01008031.1 coordinate 25,943, forward strand.
CCAAAACCCTTCATGTCTTTTTTCCACTCAGAGTCACAGAGACCTCATTCATTTCTAGAAACGAACACATCAGGCTCTTTGCCCCAGGGTTCGGCCGCTCTTCTACAAGCTGAACTGACTCATTGCTCTTCTCTCTAATGTTGAATGCCCCCGTCCATCTCCTGCCGTCCACAGAGAGTTCTCTCTGGAAATTGGCAAGATGAAGTTTGCAATATAAACACCAGCTTTCCTGTAACATGCCAAGGAATTAAGAGTGCTGTTATTGTAGTCCCGCATGACCACCGCTAGTTTCCGATGATCATGCACCTCTCGTTTAGGAAAGCCTATTTTATTTAGGATGTAATAAAGGGAAAAATGTTTTTCTACCTATGGCATCAATTATGCAGATTGGCTTTTCTGAGGGGAAAAGTAAGGGGACATCATCAGTATTCTTTGAATTTCTAACTTAATTCACAGTCTCCGTGATCGGATGACTTATTATTTAGTAGCCGGGGTTGATGAATTCTCCATGGGCTGTCAGTAATTACGCTCAAGTATCTATTATGAGGACACAGAAAATTGCTAGTATGTGCTGACTCAGGGGTGTGTGAGTCTCTGCTTCCGCCTCTCCCTTCTCCGGGCTGGAGACTTCACCACAATAGATCTTCGCTGATTTACACAGCAAAGTTCTATTAGGTTTCAGATGATCTAATCACACGACTGGTGTTGGAGTAAGACATCAAGCAAACATCAATGTGATCTATTGGTACTTGACATGGTATGAAGAACACATAGAAGGGAATCTCAGGTTCCTGAAACCACCATGGAAAAAAATAATTCGGTCCAGGACGGTCTCTACTTGCCCTTTCTCAGGCCATGGTCTCAAATGTCACTGAAACATGAGCCACGAAGCCCAGGACAGCTCCCTCTGTCAATCTTCTGAAGTCTGGACCTTGGCTGCAAGTAGAATGCAGTTCACTGGTTCTCAACAAAACACCAAAAGGGAGGTGATGAAGGTTCCAGCCTTAGACGGGCAGATTCTCAGTGCCAGCCTCTGTGGCTCTCCTCCCACTGTGGGCTGTCTCTCTCCCTGAGTGGGGTCTCTCAGCCACAATTGAGATTTCTTTGTTCTTGAGGCTTGAGCAGGAAGGAGCTGGTTGATGCAGCTCCCTGATGCAGCTGGAGAGGAAATTTCCTTCACCCCCTGGGTGCTTGTTGGGCTATTAAGCAACCAAATGAACATCAGACAGATGTTAGCAGATTCGTAGGTGCGAAAGAGATTCTATGGAGAATCTCTGTACATGCGGATTCTGAAGTCAGTGAGGCTAAATGAGGGTATATATATATCCTGAACTAAGTACTGACATAGGAGCCAGGGGGCTTGGAGGCGGGGACTCCAGGGCAAGGAGAGGGGGTTCCCGTGAGAGACTCTGTGACTGGGTTTCCTGTAACTGGATTTCTGTCCCGCCATGGAGATGGGTTCCGCCAATAGAAAGTTTCCATCTGGTGAAAACATTAACTCTGGGTCACCCTGCAGTCTGCATTCTCCCGGGAAGGTAAGGGCTTTGCTGGAGCTGAGCTGGAAATGACCTACATGCACTGTGGCCCGGATCACCTCTGCGTGTGCTTCCAGCAGGTTCAAGGGTCCATCCTGGTGGTTTGGGGGTGTCGCTGTGCACAATCTAACTCGACTGTGTTTTCAGGCCGCACTGAGGGGGAAACGAATGACATCTCAAAGGAAGAGGACACTAGGATGGCATTGCTGGGGCATGACAGCAGTGACTCCTGGGTAAACAAGGGCAGGGATTCATCCTGAGTCTCCCACCGTAGGCCTGGAGCACGCTCCCCCAGAAAGGCAGGGGGTTCCTCTGGGCCATCAGCCTGGCCCAGAAGGACTCCAGGCAGATGCACCGAGTGTCCCCTAGGCCTCCAACCACATTTTAACACAGGCATTTGCTCATCCCATTCTCTCACCTCCTTCAGAGGCAGAAGAGAGCATAGGAGGATGAGCCCTCTGGGAGAGCTAAAGCTGAGGAGGAGTGGAAGGGGGGAGGGGGAAGGGAATGGGAGGAGGGAGAGGGAAGGGGAAGGGGGGGGGGGAAGGGAAAAGGGAAGGGGGAGAGGGAAAGGGAAAGGGGAGGGGGAGAGGCAGGAGGCCTGCAGAAGGGAGACACTCCTTCAGGATGCTCTCCTGTTCCCCGGATGCCAACTCTGGGAACAGCCACTCTCTTGAACCTACGTCTACTTTAGCTCTTCTAGCTTTTTAACAAAAACCTAAAATCAGTTGAGAGCCTGTGTATCTCCTTACAGCCCTTCAGCAAGTGAGGTGGGGGAACAGAGGGTATTTTTATTGGAACCGTTTATAGCAACTACGTCTCGGGCCAATTTCTGGGACTTTTCTCATGCGATTGGCACTCGAGTGTGATTGCAATGCTGGCTGCATCGGTAGAAAGGACTCCCCCCGGGCATGTCTCCTGAACTCCCCTCATTTTCCAGCGAGATGAGCTGAGACAATGGAAAATCACTCCGTTTCTCATACGAGGAAGAGGGAAAAGGACCCGGTCAGTGTGGTCCTCTGCAGCTCCAGCTTCCTTCACTCACTGGCTGTTTCCCAGACCCCAGTGGACATGCAGGGTCGCCTTTCCAGAGACAAAAGCGACAAGACCCCTCCTCTCCAGAGTTCAGGGAAGAGACTCCCTGCTGCCAATAGACCTTGAAACAAAATGGTGGACATGGGTGACCAGGAACCCAGGACAGGGCCAATTGTGTCTCCTAAAAGATCAGCAGGGGCCCAGAGAAAGTTCTACTATTGTCTTGAAGGACAAATGGGGTTTTGCCAAGCAACTGTGGACATGGAGGCCGCAATGAGCTCTCCTGGAAGGCATCTGCGGGGAAAGGGCATGAAGAGGAGAGGGCACAGTGAGATTCAGATACAAGCACTAAGCGCTGATGGAAAAGGCTGGAAAATGAAACTGCCTGGGAGACGGGGGCCTGTGGGCAAAGTCTCTGTGCCCCAAGTCCTAAGACTACACACCAAACCAGGAATTTCAAATAAGAGACATCCATGTCCTCCCAGTTCTAGGCTGAAGTCAGGGTGTAGACCAGTTGGGTCACACCGGAGAGGCTGAAGCAGAAATTGTTCCAGGCTCCTCCCCAGCCTTCAGGTGTTGCCAGCGATGCCAGGGTTCCCTTGGCCCATGACTGGGTCATGCCAGCCTCTGCCTCTGTCTTCACATGGTATCTTGCCTCTGTCCCTCTTCTCTTGAGATTCCCAATCACGTTGGACAAGGGACCCACAATACACTCAGCATGACCTTCCTTTAACCTCATCTACAAAGACCCCATTTTTCAAATACGGTCACACACCTCGGGGCCCCATCTTTCCAAGGAACAATATAACCTGTAACATCAAGGTAATTGGTGGCAAAGAAAACAGCTCAAACAGCTGAGGAAGAATTCATTCAAAATGACTGAGCTAGAAGTGAAAATAGTCACAATGGAGGAAGTTGGCCCTCAGTTCCACTGAGACAAAAGGTGGGGAAGATTTTTCTTTTGTTTTCCAGAAACTACGTTTTTATGGAAGTAACGGAGCATTGTGGCCATCTGTGAACTCCAGGTGGGCTGGCCTACGCCCATGGGAAAGGACTGCATGGCGTTTGTGGGAGACCAGCCACCATGTTGAGGCCACAGTGGTGTCTGCTGACTGGAGCCACGGGGGCAGGTTCTGACACTCCTCGCAGAAGGAGGGAGAGAGCATGTTTGAGAAGGATATTTCGATGGGCTAGCTCTCAGGTCCTCCAGGAAAACATTGCTGGCTAGAGGAGATTACCATCTCAAAGGGGCAGGAAAGAATTTACACAGCAAATTTCTAAAGCAGATGCTCAAAGAGAGAGGCCGGGGCCTGCATTCAGGATGAACCTGTCAGAGGGCCAGTCCAGGGGAAGACAGTTCTCAGGTCCTCTTGGTTGCCAGTCAGTCCCGGAGGCCAGAGCTTCCCCTTGAACCATGGTCATGGTGTGTCCAGATATGGACACCAGCCTTGCCCCCCCCCCCCAGCAAGCTTTCCTTTCCTTTCCTTTCCATGTCATGAATGTTTTCAGGGAGTGGCTAGAATTTGTCTTTTGGAAGAAATTGTGAGACCAAGTAGAGGGGTGTTTCTAAAGAAACAAGAATGAAAGAGAGGCAGGTCACTGTAAATAGCTGGACTGCTCAAAAGTAAGCAACCAGAGGTTTCGTCCCTGCTCGGGTAGACCAGAGAGCCGAGTCTTTGCATTGCTAAAATGGCTGATGCCCTTCAGCGCTGGCGATGGATTGATGCCATAGCTTGTGGTTTCCAAGTGCGCCGCAGGAAACAGCCTGCAATTCTCCAGGTGTTCGAGGCATTTGGAGGGGAGACTTGGGCAGGATCCATCCTTTGCTTGTAAACCACCATCACCTTTCCCTTCACTGTCCATGAGAGCTGGAAAGGGGCAGGAGGTGGGGGCCGAGGCTGTAGTTGGCCACCAGAGGACAATCTGAGTCGCTGCCTTTCCTGACTGAGCAGCAGCACGTGATCACTCGATCATCTCTTCAGCTGTTCTTGATCGGCTGGAGCGCGCACACCCCAGGGGTTGTGGTTTGTGGTCCAGCTCATGTTGTCTCTGGTCCATAGATTTTGATTTCATCAGCTGAAAAAGCTGATGTAATAAACCGAGAAAGATCCCCTGGGACCTGGCGGAACATAGAAATCATCTCATCCGTTTCTGCTTGAGAGGAACGCAACTAGTAAACAACTCAGAGGAGCAAGTGGGTCCCATTGTCACTAGCACGTTTCTGGGGGCGCTGATGTTCCCCACAAAAGGTCCGCAACCTCTTACCAGAAAGAGCAGAGAGTGGACATTTTTGCTTCTGCTCCTGTGCACGCTGCCACCACTACTGGTTGCAGCACAGAAATCACTGCAGACGATGTGACCGTGAATGGAATGACATTGTTCCAGTAACACTTTATTCATGGGCACAGAACTTGGATTCTCCTACACAATATTGTTTTCTTTTGATTTCTCCCCCAATCATTCAATCTGTACAATCTGTTGCTGGCTTGCAGGTTGCACAGAAACAGAGGATGGGACAGATGTGGCCCTCACATGGTAAAAGAACCACCTCTGATCTCAACGAAAATAGAAATGCAAACTCCACAGATTCCCAGGACATCCTACTTTCCTACCGCTCATCCAAACAGGAGTCACCCACGGAGGAGCTGTCTCTGGTTCTCCCATCGACAAAATAAGAAGAGAGTCAGACCCTGAGTTGCTGGTCAGTGTTCAGCCTCGAGTTATGTTACACAAAAGCAACCACTGGCTAGTTTCTCCAACCTGTGTTTATCGCAGGGTGACTGTGAGCTGGGCACCAAGTGAGACACTAGGATCAGATGCCCTTGACCTTGAAGAGTCCATCCCACACAATTGTCCTCTAACTGCAGGGCATGTTAACTAACTAACTGCAGGACATGTTACTCACCCACATCACCTTCAAAACTGAGAAAGGTGGGTGTTTCTCAAATTGCTCCTCTGATCGATTAATCAGAGCTTATGAGGTGGGACCCAGCCACCCCCAGAGACACCCACCTTTGAAAATCCCACTGACCATGCAGCAACCTCTAAAGGTAACGTAAGTGGCCTGGGTGGGCCAGGGCACAGGTAGTTTTAAAGCTCTCTGGATGGTTCTAAATAGCAGCCAGAATTGTGAACACTGGTCTACCGCTTCGAGGCCGGCAGCTCTGATACATGAGGCTCCTGGGAGCCATGAATTCCACCCTCCCTGAAAGCAGTTTGGGGAGCAGCCACCTCCAATGCATCCCCAGCTAGCTCAGGATTTAACTTCCCTGGAGCAGATGTTCCAGCCTCTTCCATCCTTCCCTGGTCTGCTGGCCCCTGGGAACCAGACTCAAGTCCTGCAGCATCTCAGAGGCAACCCTGAGTTGCCTCTATGCCCTACTCCCACCTCCCCACCTGTGTCATCTCAGCATCTCCTTCCCCCAAAGAGACAGCTTGGCAAATCCACTTTCTGGCCACAAAGACCTGTGACTTGCAAAGGGCAGCCTCTACCAGCAGCAGCAGCAGGATCAGCTGGGAACATGTTAGCAATGCAGATGCCCTGATCCCCATCATAAACCTGAAGGTGGATCCCAGCAACCTGTGTTCTGACACCATCTGTGCAAAAGCTGAAGCACTCACTGTTAGTCACACGTGGTATAAGAAGAAATTGAGGTGGAAGAGATGGACAGTGATCTGTGAGGCCAGCCCACAGCACGGGGATCCTGGGAAGCATGTCCAAGTCCTACTTTAATGAAGTTGTAAAGCCCCTTATATACCCCAGCAAGGAAATGTCAGAATGATGTCATGAGGCAGGAGTAAAGCGTACGTGACATGCAGCGGGAGGATGCAGGGATGCTTGATAACAGGAGGATTTACCTGTGGGGGCAACAGTCATCACTAATAGGTCCTGTGTCTCTTGGGACATTCCAAAGAGGTCAGGAAGCTGGGTGACAGGTGAGAGACATGCTGTTGCCCACCCTCTAGTGTGCCAGAGGAGGCTGGAGAGACAGGAGGCATTTCTCTTAGCTGAAGCTCCATCTCTTTACCTGCTTCCACGTTCCACACTCAGGTTCTGCGAAGTGATGGCCCAGAGAAGAAGGTGCACAGAGACTGACAAAGGTGACCCAAGTCAGTTATCGGCTGTTTTTCTAAAAAATAAAGCAATTGGGCTAAAACTGGGGGCTCCACGTCTGTCCAAATGCCTCTCTTGTGCTCTTGGAACAGGCAAACTCCATCTCAATAGCAGAGTTCTTCTGCCATCAGGAAGAAAATCCTGCCATTTGCATTGACCCGGATGAACCCCTGATTTTAAGGGAAGCAGCTGAGTCACAGACACGACTGCATCACGACTGCATCACTTCGCTTATGTGTGGAATCTAGAGTTCAGATCAGAGGAGGAGCGTGGAGAGCAGTCATCTCCAGGTGCCTGGGTAAAACCCCAGGTTTTCAGAGGGCTGCCCTTCCTCTTCTGTGGGATTGCAGCCCCTCTGACTTGGGGAGTTGGGGTTCCTGCCTGTCCGGGAGCAGAGTTCACCCCTCATGGGCACCAGGTCACGCCAGCAAGGTGAGATGGGCGCTTGAATGGACTTCGGTCAGCAGTGACCTGTAGGGAATTATGATCCACGGGGGGAGTCTCCCCAAAAGGACCCAACCAGCTTTCCTAGGCAGTCACCTCAGGCTAGGGGATCCAGTTCAGGCAGAAGCTGAGTTCCGGCCATGATCCCCCTACAGTCACACGGCCTTGAGCGGAGCCCTGGAGGTCTGCAGGCTGAGTAGACGCTTTTTCCAAGTCAGGGTCCTTCTTCCAGGGTGGAGCCATTGCACCCCCTAATCTTGGCCTCTTTCCTGATGGAGGAAGCAGTTACTGCTGCTGCCTTGCAAGGTGCCAACAGTACAGGGGCGGGGGTCCCGCCAGGTGGACCTCTCTCCTGGGCATGTCCTTCTGTCTGAGAAGCTCAAGATCAAGTCTGAGGTGGTCTCAGCAAAGCCCAAGTGTTTGCAGGGTCTGTGAAAATCGGGGGAGCAGCGAGCTTCTGACAGGAGATGAAGCCAGGCAGCCAGGCTGAGCGAGGCATCTTGCTGCAGGCCCTGCATGCCCACTTGGGGGTGACCAGGTTGCATCGGGCACTTGCAACCTCTTGCCAGGTGAGCAATCCTAGCAGAGCCGATGAGGAGCCAGCTCTGCCCCTGCGTGCTCACGTGACAGTGCAAGAGATGAGGGAGGTTCTTTGATTTGAAAGTTCCCGAATGGATGCTTGACTGTCCCTCTGTCAACAAGAGATGAGGCATCGTGCCCTTCGATTGCAAGTTGATAGGTTCTCAAAGCAAACTGTTGGCATGAGCGAGGTACAAGGGAAGGTCTGGAAAGACAGGACTTAGTCGTACTGTGTTGGTTCATGGAGAGAAGTGAAAATGACCATATTCGTATTCGACCAGCCACCCGCCAAGAGCTTCGTCCTAGACCAGTTAAAGAGGGTGTTCCGAGCTCGCCCAGATCTTCCGGATCCTGGAACGGCAGCTCTGACCGCTCACTCCTATACCATGGCCGCTGCACACTGCAACCATTCTTAGGGTGTGCGTTTCATTCCGCCTCATTCTGAATGCCCGTGGAGAGCAGAACTTCACAGTGAATTCCACAAATCCTGCAGATTGTGGTTTTCAAGTCCAAATCCAGTGTGTTCTGCTAGTGGATTTTGTTTAACCACTGTTGGCAGCCTCGCTGGAACTCTCACGGTTACTGCGCTGTTTTTTCTTTTACCATTTGTGTTCACTGAACCAGAGACGTTGTGGTACCACCACCATAAAACCCAGCAATAGCAGGCGTGCCTCCATAGGTTTTATTTTCGGTTGCTCCTTGCGTTCTTGTCTGCTTTGATGGGAAGCAACACCCTCACACACATCGCAAAGGGCGACAACATTAGGAGGATTACAATGGCAAAATGTCAACAGTTTTGCACAACGAGCTGAGAAAAGTTCCTGAAAACTGCTCTCATTATCAGAGGAGGATTTGCATCTAGCTTCCTGAATCTGTGCCAATCTTCTCCAGCTCTGTCTTTACCAGCATTTAAGGGGTTTGTGTCCATGCCGACGGCTAAAGTAATTTCAAGCTACCATCCGAAGCCATGCCCCTCGAAGTGAATAAATAATGAAGGGGAGTCAGAGCACATGTGGCGTATCCCCACCTTTCCAAACCTCCTTACCTGGATGTTCATAGACTGAGCCAACAGCATCGTCCACTGGCCCCAGAGACCCTAAAATATTGTGCTAAAATAAAAAGCATATCGCTTTTAGAAAGTTGTATGTGTGTGTGTGTGCATTTACCAGCTGTCTATTTCAATAGCTATAAAATTATTATGACTTTGGAGAATTCCCCGGTTTTACCCAATACACAGAAATGTCACTTTTAATAATCCTTGATTTCAACTTTCTTTTCAAAGGGGATTCTAAGAAACACGCATAAGCGTGTCTTGGGACTCCCGTCTTTACTTCAGATGACCAGACAAAATCTATAAAAATCACAGAGCATGTTGTGATCAAAAAATGGTTGATTTTAAGCAAAAGGAAAATTGTATCCAACTTTGGCTAATCTGCAACACACGCCAAATAAATGTGAATATCACCTACTTAATATTCTATCTTGAATTTGCAATTTATCCAAGTAATTAACATTAAGACAAATAATAATCATCCTAGAATCACTTTAAATCGATGGTATACAGTGCTATTTCCATATGATTTAAATGTTAATATCCACACAAATAGGTTCATAGAAAAACACCTTACAGGAAATACACAGAAGCATTATGCTAATCAAATGTGTGCTAGGAAAGGATTAAAATATTTTCAACTCAATAATGCTAATGCAAATAATGATATAAGTGCTGTGGAAAGATCTGCTGCAGTCTGGAGGATTAAAAAATCAAAATTATAAAACACTGACATATTTAATTCAGGCCTGGAATTTCTGAAATTTTTGATTTTCCAAAGAGTAAAAGGAGGAAAAGTGGAGGAGAGAAAACTAACTTTCCAGAAGCACCGCCTCGCCCCAGTACCTGTGCTTGACAACTGAGTCACATTCCACAGCAAGAAGAATGTCTTCAAGGGGAAGAACCCTGCACTCAGCATCTACACTCCTGGTGTTCACAACTTCTGAAGCTAAACTTGTAGTTTCTTCCAACTTGGAAATCCCAGAGCTTTCCAAAGATCCACAGGAAATGACCCTATTTGATTTTATTTGCCCCTTTTTTTTCCAAATTAATATGACCAAACAGCCCTTTCATTTCCTACAAGTAGCTGTTTGGGAATTGTGCTATACCCATCTCTCTGATGGGGCCAAACGGAACATACTTCTGAAACAAGCAAACTCTGCAATTTTACAAGAATGCTCAAAATCGGCTCCTGTGAAGAAAACCTGATGTAGATGTCTTGCCCCATTTCACTTTAGGGCTCTTTTATGTTCCAAGACTCTCCACTGTCTGCAACAACTCACAACAAGCTCAGTGTCATATCATGAGGAGAGGAATGTGAGAACGCCCTCCTGTGATCCCTGGGTAAGGTCTGCTAAGAAGTTACAGAGTTTCTTTAAAGTAACTGTGCTTTCAGGGAACACCTCAGATGCCAGGACACTCTAACCCCCTGCACAGCACCCCTGCCTGGGAACTGGGCACCCTTGCACACAAATGCCTTAGTTCTCTCTCATCAGAAACTTTAACAAAAAGCCCCTCTCCACAAATGTACCGAAATACTTAACCAATGTGTGAATAATTGTAATGCAATTTGAGTTGCCTCTGCAAAAGGTGGAGAAGGGATGGAAACCTAAAAATTTAAGTCACTCCTCTCTGCTAAAGTCATTGATTTTGAAGATTTCAAAAAAAAAAAAGGTAGACTGAAAAACCAATGCCACGTCTCCAAACACATTATATGAAAATGACTTTTCTTATTACATAGAAAAGAAATGAAAACCGTCATTGACTAGAAATTTGCTGAAGTACAAATAGTTACTGTAATTTCTAAATTTAAGCAAAAAGAATGCCTATTTTGACTTGTCAATGTGAACACAAAGAAGCCAGAGGCAATGTAAATCGAGATAATCTCCTATTTTCTTGTTACTGCGTTGTCACCAAAAGGTCAGCAGATCAGCAGAATAAGCAAAAATGTGTTACAGAATTTCAGTTCTAATATGATCACAGATTCCTCTATTTGTAGCGTGTTTTCCTCTGCATTATTCTGCGTGAAATACTGCGCTAAAATGTGACTCTGAAAAATTCAAATCAAAGTTCTAGAAACTGAAGCATTCACAGCTCTCCAAATATTTACTTATTTTGCGGAATTAAAACATGTTGTTGCTGTAAAATAATCCACTTACTCTAATAATGCTGTCTTCAGCTAACTCAAACATCAATAATATACTCGATCGGTGCTAAAGACACTGCAGAAACACATATCCTACACAAAGCATTTATAGCACAGACCTCCTTCTCAGAATGCACAACTCATTAGGCGTTCTATTTTTTTTATAGTAAGAATCATACTGGATAAACAAAGGATACCTTTGCACAGGTTTCAAAAGGTAAGAGATCTATCTACTAGAAGGGAAGGAAATAACTATATGATTCAACTTTCATCTGTTTGCTGTCTAATCTCTAATGTCACTATAGCATGGAAGCTCATGAGCTCTCCATGACAAACACAAAGCTCCATGGAACCCTCTTGAGTTTCTGAGATGGGTTCTGCCCCAGCTAAGTGACTTTCAGAAGTGAAGAAGAGGAGGAATGACAACTGGAACCTTCATGAACAACCATGTCTACTTAGAATCGATTGTGAAATTGGATGAGACTGACAGCATAGGTGATACACTTCCCAAAGACAGAAGATGCTCAATTATGTATTCACAGTCCTGCTACATACCTGACAATTGTTTCCACATTGGAGAGAGAGCAGGGAACGAAAGATGCAAAGACTATTATCTTGTCGAAGCTAACATTCTAAAGGCAGAATATGGAAAGTCAATCCATATCAATAAGTATTGATTCATTGACTATATATTCAGTGCAAGTGACCACATCACTATACTGAATATATATTTGTACAAAGTGACTGTATGTTCAGTGCAAGTAATAGATCAAAGTTGTTGGGGAAAACTCCACAACTGCTGGAAATAGGGCTGGGATGTATGTCTAACAGGCATCAGGAAATAGTCCTCAGATACTTCGATATTTGAGAAGTGAACTAAAGGTGTCTGGAAGGTGAACACATCTTGCAAAGAAGGAAGTAAGTGCAAAGGTCTTGAGGTGATAGTGATGTTCATAAACTTACGAAGCAGCAAGGGTGGTGTGGCAGAACGGGGCTCGCGGTGCAGAGACAGGACATGAGGGTAGACAGAGAGGTAGACTTGGGGCAGCAGAGCTCTCTATGCAGAGCCAGAAACAGACATGAAGTCATATAAGACCATGCATGACAGGGATACCTTTGCACAAATCTAAGAAGGCAGGAGATGTGTCCATATGAAGGGAAGGAAATAAGGATGTGATTCATACTCCCATCTGCTAGCTGCCTAATTTCTGGCACCTCTGGAGATTCAGAGAAAGTTTAAAGGAAAGCAAAATTTTCGGCTCAGACTCCTATTCAAAATGAATCTTCAAGTCCTGGCCTTATTTTTCCACTAGAGCATCATCTTGGAACCCATGGAATTCATCTGGCCTGTGCCCTGAATTTCAGACTTTCCTCACTTTATTCTGGAAATCTCTCAAGAAAGTGAGATCAAATCAGTCACATGTGGCTCCATGTGAAAACGTCTGAGAAACCATTTAAAATCTGATTAAAATTTTTAAAAATCCATGGTGGCCTAAGTCTGCTACCAGCTTCTAGTAACAGCCACTTTAAGAATTGTACAAAGATGAATTTACAGACGCCTGATAAAGGTGTTCAGGCATAGCTTGGAAAAGAGGCGAGAACTAACCCTGCAAGATGATCTCATCCTAAATATGCATTAATTTATGGGGTGTTAACAACATGGGAATCGACCTATGAAATAGCTGCTCATTTTATTAGCAAAGGGATCAAAATGTGCTACTCTCATTATAACAGAAATATGAAATACAGCATACCAAAGACAACTATATAATGTCTCAAGTGGAATTTCTAAGGAGAACACATCTGTGAAGTGATCCAGAGTCTTTCAAGGTAGATACTGAATTTTTAGTTTGGCTTTTTCAAATGTGAACAGCATCAAGAGACAATCAGTGGCTATTTCTGTTCTTCAGTTTCCTCGACTATTCATTGATGACATTTCTATTTCACTACTTCCCCAGAGGTATCTTCTGTAGTTGTTTGTGTCTACCAGCTACTAACTATTAGACTTTTCTTTTCTGTGTCTATAGGCCTCAACCTCAAAGAAATTATTTGCAAATTCCAAGGTATACACACACACACACCCCAATAAATATATCCTAGTTTCATATATTGGAAATCACATAAAAGATCATTGTAACACTCTTCGTGATTGCAATTCATGATGGTGTTTCCAGGTAAACTTATAATTATGACAAATAAAAAGAAAAATATATCCAAGAACTTAATTGGAGAGGAGAGTTTAAACATGTGTAACCTTCATAAAGCACATGTCAATATGTCCCAGCTACAAACAAATGATGTTCCCAGCCTTTGAAACCCTGTGACTACTGTGACCCATATTACTCATTTGTTGGTTTTATACTATTTTTAGATAAAATTTCTACTTTTGGCATTTAAGTCTTATTTTTTTTTTATTTATTTATTTATTTATTTATTTATTTATTTATTTTTATTTTTATTATTTTTTTTTGAGACTAGTTCTCGCTATTTTTGCCCGTGGAACCACAGGCTCTTGTTGCCCAGGGTACCACATACTCAAGCAATCCCCAGCCTCAGCTTCCCAGGTAGCTGGGATGACAGGTGCGCACCACCACACCCAGCTATTTTTTTGGAACTAGGTCTCGCTACAGGCCCCAGGTGGGACTCAAACCGCAATCCCTAGCCCCAGCTGCTTCATAGACTGAAGCTTACAGGCACAAGCCACCATGCCCGGCCTTTAAGTCTTATTTTAATCGTATTACTAAATTCCTCCATAGACAGCACTTACTTAACCAGATATATAGCTTTATAAGATTAAAGACTAAAGAGTAAATATGCAAATAATCCCTCACCAACACCTAAGTACTTAGGGCAATACCTGGAATATTGCTATCTCTCCTGACAACACGTTGACTAGATTCTGAATCTCAGATAAATTGTTGGAGAAAACTCCACAACTGCTGAATAACAAGCACAGGCAACTTTCGTAAAGGAAGAAAATTGTCCCACAAATACTCACTCTGCCATGACTGTATCAGCTTGTAAGATATAAATTATCTAATATTAGATAACACTAATCATCATACAGTTGGAGAAACAAGAGCGGTGTGTTGTGGAGGATTCTGGGAAGATGGCAGAGTAGGAAGCCCTGGGATTCTGTTTCCACGTTTAGACAAGAGTGGTAAGGGAAGCACCCTCATGACTGGCCTGGAGCTCTGGCATCTGCTGGGATGTTGAAGGCTGGCAACATCCCAGAGAAGACGTGGGTAGTGATGTGTTTCCTTTTGGTCAATGACACCTCTTGGCACAGTAGCAATTACAGGTGTTCCCACCCACAAGTCATCATGGCAGTGCCTGGAGCTTCTTACTTAAAGGAGCTGGGGAAAGTGGAGTCACAGGCGACCCTGTCATTCACATATCAGGAATGGGCTTGATCACTCATGGTCGCCTCTCATCACAGAAGTGCAAAGAAAATGGTGGCACTTATAGGTGTGCCTTCCACCTTAGCACAAGACTCTCCTTGGGCAGACATCACTTCTTTTTTATCTCTTTTTGGAAACACTGAAGAACAGGGCTTTCAAAAATAACTGTGTATATAGGGAAAATTAAAAAGTGACCACATATGCCCAAGAAAAGTCACAGGCTCAAGGGAAAACCCAAGATGAGCTTAGAGTTAGACCTCAGGCTGACCTCAACACAGAATCCTCTACAACAAACAAAGTAACAAAAGCCATAAACAAAAGCAATAAAAAACACAGGAAACCCCAGGGGAAGGGGAAAATTGATTTTCAGTATTACTGAATTCAAATGTCCACTTTCCAACAACAATAAAAATCATAAGGCAGACAAGTAAAGAAGGAAGCATGGCCTTTCAAAGGGAGTAAATAATCCAAAAGTATCCATGAAAGAGATTTTATGACAATCTCCTAGACAAAGGT
>PVHY01008031.1:40863-64084 GCA_004024945.1 Uropsilus gracilis
GGGGATTAAAACATTCCCAGACAAACAAAAGCTGAGTGAGGGATTTCAGCTGACCTCTTGGCCTGCCTTGTAAGAACATTGCAGGCAGCCAGCATTGTGGAAAGAGAGACCCCGAACAGCAATGTCAGGGCAGATCAAGAAGTGAAGTTCTTAATAAAGAAAACAAAATGGACACTGATCAAAACTGCTATTATTGTATTGATGGTTTTGATACAGGGTAGTGATACACTTAAAAATTGTATTGATATCAAAATATCCTGGTGGGCGGAGTCTGAGAGAAAGACCCTGTATGAGAGAAAGTGGGAAACAGAAAGAGAGGGAGGAGTGAGGAGAGAAGAGAGAGGAAAGGAAGGAAGCAAAGATGAGAATGGTGAACTGAGAAAACAGGTCCAGTGACCTGGCCAGAGGAAGCCCCCTGGAAGAGCGAGCTGGTGATGGCAAGGAGCCAAGGTGGTAGAGTGGCTGGCAGGGACATAGCCGGTGTGACATCAGATGCCAGAATGGCAAGTCAGGAGTGACCAGAGTCTGCTGAGGGCAGGCCTGGTGAATGTTTCCAGATGCTGCTGAAGGCAGGCCTGGTAAAGGAAATGCATGGAGTCGCAGCAAGGCGACAGATTTGGAAAGCTGATTTTGCATCAGCAACTGTTGGAAAAGCTTAAAGAGCCTTGGAGAAGCGGAGCAGCTCAGAAAACCAGTGAAGAAGAAATAGAAGATGCCAGAGAAAGACTGGACTTAGCAGAGTGCCTGCCTCAGGATTGAGGGGCAAAGAGCACCATCTTGAACATGTGTTTTGGGGACTTTTGGGACTGGGAATGGTGACTGGGATCAGATAACTGGTCACATGTAGCTGTGAGGACTTTTCATTTTCCTGGTTAATTCCCTTGTTAATAAAACCCTGTTGTTTAAATTGCTTTACAACTGCTGTGTGTGCAGGTGATGTGGACCTGTGTCTTGTTGGTTAGAGGCTTCTGCCCCTTTTGACCTGATTCCAGTTTCAAAGTCCATTTTTGTCCTTTCCATGCTATATAAAGCTAATAATATAATTTTAATTATCATTCTAGAAGATGGTTTTATTGCAGCTTTGGTTTATAATGCTCTGTATTATGTTTTACATAATTTAAGAGATTGCTCTTTTAGAAGAATTATGACATTTGGGGGTACACAGAAGATAAAGACACAACTTTGTGACAATAGTGCGAATGGGGATAGAGCTGAATGGGCAGAGTTTTTGTATGTTATTGAAGCTGAGCTGGAAAAATTCACATTGAAGTGCTGGAAATTGGTGATGTAAATGATGCTACATATATGCCCCATGATAACCTTTCCATTGCAAGATTAGACAACAAACCTAAAACTAGCAGAAGGAAGAAAGTAGCAAATATTGGTCAAGAGGTGGAGACATGACAACCTGTGTCCTGCTGATAAGAATGTTGTCCTCTTTATGGGCAAATGCATAGCACATCCTTTATAAAACAAAAATTAAATGTGATCAGACATCCTCACTTCTGGATCTATACTAGAGAAAAGCAGGGTCTTAAAGACAATCTTGTACCTGCATATTCACAGCAACATTATTTATAAAAGCTAAAATATAAAAACAACCAAGTGTTGATAGTTGAGTGACTAAGCAACGGAATAATATTCAGCTATAATAAAAGGAAGGAAATTCTGACATATGCTATAATGTGGATGGTCCTTCAGGACATTATGCTGAATGAAATATGTCAGTCTCCAAAAAGACAAATATTGCATGATTTTACTTTCATGAGATGCTCAGAGTACTCAAAATCCTAAAGACAAAAATTAGAAAGGTGATTTCCAGCAGCTGGAGTTAAGGAACGTGAAGAGGGGTGGCTATTTTTTAAGGGTAGAAAGTCTCCATTTTACAAGATGAAAGGGTGATGAACATGAAGGGTGAGGGTGCACAACATTCTGAATGCATTTAATGGCAGTATAGTAAACTGTACACAATTCAGGTAAAAACACTAACGATGGTTTTAAAAGATGGTCAGTGGGAAAGCAGAATTTCATAGAGGGCAGAGTGTGTATTTTGTCTACAGGAAAAATGGGTTATATTCTCTGTTCTTCATCATAGTCCTGCTGTTGCAAACGCTCACTAGCTCCCTTTCCCAACTTGCATAAAGAAAATGATAATATGGCCTCTAAAAATGATTGCGAGCATTGGAAGAACACCCTGAAAGACAGAAGCTCAAGAAATTGCTCATAAATATCAAGGTTTCTGCTGGACTCTGGCAGGTGACAACTTTCATTCATCAGGTAGTGTTGGGACAAGGAAAACCTTATAGCTGAGATTGCTTTCTTGTTATTTTCAGGGAAGGCAAAGCTTTTTGTCCAATTTTGTTAGCTTAACCAGCTCTGCCACATGCATTTTTGTGGACTAACTTTCCTTCTAAATTCCTCCTACCCCTTCTCTTTCCTTTCACTCTCACACAGTATAGCGTTTCTATTTATGTTTATTGTGTTACATCTCTGTTTGTGCAGCTGCAACCTTTTTAAGAACTCATCTACATACATAAACAAGGTAAATTAGCTAAATACCAGACAGGAACACAGTTGCTACTTTTTGACAGAAGTAGGAGGAGAAGAGAAGTTGGAAGCAAAAGTGTCAACTGACCATCTTTTCATCTTCCAGTTGATCATTGTGTGAGTAACTAGATCTGTAGCACTGATTTTGTCTGATGAAAGAAAATATTCTCATGCATTAAACAGGTTCTTAAAAGAACGACACTACACTCATATTTAATTCTATAATTATTTCATTTATTTCTGTAATTATTTCTAAAGGGAGAAATAATTACAAAACTCCAAAGCAGGTTCTGTGGTTTTCATTAGTCCTCTCTACCACTCATCCTCTGTGAATCTCATGATTTTCTCATTGCACTGAGTTTAGGAGAAATCCAGTATTTCCCGGGAAAGCTGAAATTTTCATCTTAGCCCTAATACTTTATGAATTCTCTTAACATCTTGGACCATACAGTTTGTACACTGGGGAATGTTCCTCAAGTCATAGGGGTTGAATTTTTGACCTACACTTCTTATTTCACGAAAGATATCCTGCTGCACCTGGTCTACAAATGAGTGTTTTTAAAGTCCCCTCTCCCCCAAACACATTAACTTTTAAAATTGTGACTGAGTCATTTCTTTGAGAGTTTTTCAGGGGGGAAAATGCTGATCCTAACAGATTTGCTTTCAAAAATCTGGATATGATTTTCGTAACATTTTAAAGGCAAAATGCCAAATGCTCAGAACTGTTAAAGATAGTGTAAATGACCAAGCAGACGTCCTGAAAATGTTATCAGCTATAAAAGTCGTCTGCTGGAAAAGTCTGGCTATTAACTCTCGCACTTCTCCAGACATGAATCAAGGAATCAGCCTTTTTGATGAATCTGATTATCCTTGATTTCCAAGTGATCATACTGCTATCTGAACAAGTCCCATCCTAGGTGGGGGAAGAGATCCTGAGATTTGGGTAACATCACCTTTGCCTGTTCTTTTCTGGGTACCTATTTCCCCATCTAGGGGATGGGGCCACGTGGCGAACATTTACCAAGCCATACTATTATCTTATATATGTTTTGGTATGTAAATTATAACCAAAGAAGTATTAAAAATAGTTTATAACAAGTCATGGATATGAGACTGAGTGGTAACTTAATTACTCTTAACACACTTAGCTTTACAAGCACATGATATCTTTGAACTGCATCCATCTACTTAACTGAAGAGATGTTGAAGTAGACTGGAGATAGAAAGTTTTAGTCACACACATATCAGACTGAGAGATACTCTGAAGCTTGCGTGTTTTCAAACATAGACTGAATTGACTGCAGGTGGTGAGGAGCTAAGGTATAGTTCTGAGACATCTTGTTTCTCTTCTGCTTCATTTTCCCTTTTTCTTTTTTTAACCTATTCACAGCTTAGTATACCCTCTTCTAGAATATAGAAGAAAAGGAAAAGAGAAGGAAAAGTGGAAACAAAGGAACCTAACACTTTATACCATAATGAATACAGCTAAAACATCTCACTCTAAAGGATAGAATAAATGTATTTCCCAAAAGGGAATTCAGTGACTATCAACAGGATTTTATGATCTATTCCAAGACTCACCCATTCACCTAAAACCGAGAGGTATTAATCAATAAAATGATGGTAGGTGTAAGGAGTCCATCAGTGATGGTTCAATATTTTGTTGTCCAGTCAGCCATGCTGCATCTTCCCTTTTCCTACCCTCAAGCTTGTACCTAAGAACTTCTCTGTTGGAGGTTGTGGGGCAGGAAAAAGAAAAATGAATGGAAGAGATTAAGACAGCCTAGACAGAACCATTGACTGGGGCTCAGTAAGCATAAATTGTGCCACTTATTACAGGTTCCAAGCTCCTTTAAATATCCTGGTGAAGGAATTGCTGCAACGTGGCAATAGGGAAGGTAAAATCGAGATCCGGTGGTATGTAGCATGTGGGATAGGAGGATGGAGGATTCCCTATCTAGCGTATAAACATCTGTTGGGATGAACACCTTTATTTTCTAGGGACATACCTCTCCAGTGGGACAATCCTAGGAGTCACGGGGCTGCTGCGACAGGTAAGAGAACTTGCCAGGAACCATGTCCAATGCACCAGAGATGGGCAAGAATAGATAAGGGTGTGCCCTTAGCTAAGGCAAGTCTTGTACCCATTTACTGGGCCCACACTGCTCCCCTTGTTTTGTTCCTCTTTTTACTCTAGAAAAGATAAGGCAGAATTAGTTGATTACTACCATGATGTTCACTCATTGACTTTTAGCTTGATTTCCCACATTTCACCTCTCTGGGCATCTGAATACAGCCCCAAACTGCTGTCTTGGTCCTCAAGGGCTAAGAAATCTATTAAGTGTCAACCACAATTGCTTTGTGTGCGTGTGTGTGTGTATTTGTGTGTGTGTGTGTTTCTACCCAAGGAATTCAAATGCTAAGCAGGATCTAAGTCTATTCACAGGAAGCAACTGACAGAACAGAAAGTGTACAGAAGTATTAGCTGAAGTGTATGTGTGTGTTGGGGGGAGTGTATGTGCATGAGAAAGAGAACAAGAGAAAAGGGCAGATACAAAGGAACAGATAAGAACAGAAGTAAAGACATTGGAAGAAAGAGAACAAAGACCAGAAACTTCCTTCCCTGGGAGCTGACACTTCCACACATCTGCTATAAACTGCCACCTCCCTGCTCAAAAGTTACCAACTTTACAGACTATTTGCACAGACCAACAAAAGTAAACTACATACTCAAAAAAAAAAACAAAACAGCATTTCTACATACATTACATCATTGGGCCATTATAGCCACCATTTCATAATGATGAGGATACTTATTGTTAGCTTATCAGTGTCATGGAAAGAAACTTTGCAGCAAGCTCTTTTGAAAAACAGTTTCCAAGGGAACCATTACTGGTAGTACAAATCAAGAACAATAGAAACATCAAAAACTTTAGCTGAAAAATGTCTACAGTTGTTGAAAAGCTGTTTAAATGATTTCACTCTAGACTGTATCTGACTTTTAAAAACTCAAAAACTACATTAATTAAAAGGTTCCAATTGTTGAGATTTTTGGAATGTCTTTCACAATTAGATAGACTTTTCTTTTGCTGAAGATGTACAATTAAAAACCGGTGTGAACGGAGAAATGATAAAGGAGACACTAGTTAGCCAGACTGCTTCACTCACATCTTCACGAATCATCAACTATTCTATTTAGATTATTCTTCAGAGCAATAGCCAAATTTTCTAATATGTGAGAGTTGTAGCTTAAAATCTAACCTAGTTTGTTCATACTTACATACTATTATTTATCACAAGAGTGTCATATACTGCATGAAAGTTTAAATTGTGATGAATTACTTTCTGAGATTAGCAGATTTCAAGTACTAATGGAGTAATTAAAGGTCATAACTTTGCCAACCCAAAGTGTCTTTCACATATGTGATTAATCACGAAAGAGGTTATTTGGGAGTTATATTTTTTTTTCCGGCTTTACCATATTAGATTGTGATGCCCATATCACAAATATGATAGATAGTCCTAATCAGTGGTTCTAGAGCTCTCATTAGGTACTCATTAAACCCAGCACCTTTAAATCACCTTGAAAAGAGCATTAGACACTAATGAGTATATGTATTCACTGTAAGAGTATCACTCTTATTAAAGATAATAGAATTCAGAAGTATGCAGTCAGTAAAGATAGTAGAGATAAGCTACAAAAACAATAGTGACTGGAATTTCATATCTCAAGACCAATGTGAAAGATGTGTTTGTTGATTTGTTAAAATAAACTGTCTCCATGAATACCACATACAGGGTAAAATCAGTTGAAAGGAAAGAATGTCAGACATTTAAAAAATACCTAAATACTTGGCAATGAGTTAAAATAAAATATGAATAAACACTTGAGTAAACATTATTCAAGACAAGAATATTTTTTTTAAAAAAAAAGCAATCATGTTAGTTTCCATAAGACATCGCAGGAAGGTTCTGGATATGTGCAGATAGGGTTGCAATCAATGAATACATAAACCTCTCATTTCCTCCATACCTTTTCTGGCTTTGCTCATTTTTGCTGTTATTATTCTTCGTATTTAATATTCCCTTACTCAAGAATACCGTCGATGAGACAAGACATCCTATAGATCAAATTAAACCATGAGCTGGAAGTAGCAAAAGCCTGGTGACTTGTTTCTTGTTTTAATTCTGAGCACAGAAAGCTGAATCAAATGATGATCCAGATGTTTAATTGAGGCATCTAAAGTGGCTTGAACCTGTTCATGACTATCACTGTCTTATTACCTCAATCTTCCCAATGTACTTAAGTCCCATTCTGAATACTACTGGGAGACGTGAACAACAAGGTCACCATCTTGGAAGAGGACATGCAGAGCCTCAGGAGACTGAAGAAATGATGTCTCCACCTAGCAGTGGCTCTTCCTGCACACAGATAGGATGAGAAACTCAGGAGAATAAAGACCAGCCTGTTTGATCGTTAAAACATTCTTTTTTATAATTAGCTGAAATCTACTCTGTGGGTAATTTCTGCCCCAAAAGCCTGGCTCTGAAAGCTTAATGGAATAAGTTTAATTTCTTTTCCACCTAACAGACCTCAAATTCAGGAGGCTTGTTTCTACGCTGCCTCTTTTTCCCACTGAACATCCGTTGTACCTCCAATTGCTGCTTATATAAGATGGGGTTCATTATCCAATGACCTTCTGTATAGGAGTCAGCCGCTCCAATAAGGCACCTAGAATTAATCACAATTCGCCTGGCGTGGGTGAGTAGTGCTGAGGGCAGGCAGCTTATTATCGTCTGTGAACTGGACACTGTTCTCCCTATTAATGCAGCCAGGGACTCGCATTAGATCTCTTGTCAGTCTCATCACCTTGAATAACCCTCCATATCTGCAACATATTACCAGGAGGGAATTGAGAGAACCTTCTAAGAGAACATCTAATCTGCCTCCCTGACCTCTTGATCAAATGGCAGTGCTTTTATAACTGGCTATCTGGAAATCTATATAAATGGGTCATTAAAGCACTAGGTTTTAAGCCATGAAAAACAGGAGGAGAGGAAAGGTTATTCCCACATCCCTTCACTCATTCCTATCCTGACAAATTCAATATTTTTTACTGAGCCACCACCATGGGACCCAGAAAGAACAGATACCTGGATGAAAGCCCAGGTTTCTCAGATGAGCAAATCGACAATGGCATCCTGCGTGGTATCATTTGTGATAGTGATGTGGAAATAGAGACCAGTTCAGCCTAAGCCAGGCGCAGGTCACTAAACATCCCCAAGAATCTCATCCCAAGCTGAGTCCTAAGGAGGATGAGTTCATTAATGAATGGCTGGACTGATGAAAGAATTAATTAGAAATAAGTATTTCAGGCAAGTACTAGTCATGGAATTGAGCGCTTAGCATGCTTGTGGAGAACTCTCTGGTTTAGCTACAGTATCTGGAGGAGGAAGAGAGCGGAGATGAGTCCAGAGAAGGGACTAGAGGAAGGAGAATGAGAAAGATATCATGTGGAAGAAGCTCTGCTATGAAAGGCCAGATGAGAAAGAGAAGGGGTTTTTGGGAACTGATTAACCAAAGTGACTCCACTTTGTTTAAAACCTCCATTTTGAAAACAACATCCTCTCTCTGCCCTCAGTGGAAAATACCTGCCATGGCTGGCTGGTTCAACATCCTTTTTCTGCCTCCCCTTATTCCTGTTTGTTCCTGACAACCGTCTTGTCCACCTGATAGATGATGGACACCAGCATTGTCCTCCTAATAGATAATGGATGCCAGCATTATTGAAAACCTGCAATTATAGGAACATGTCCTGTGGTTATGGGAATGTGTCCCACCATTATGGGAACGTGGGGATGTGTTCTGTAGTAATGGGAACATGTCCTACACCTGCTTGCTTGCTTCACAATAGGGGGGGGGGTGGTGTTGCCCTATAAAAGGTTGTCACAGAGACTGCTGGGGTCTCTCTTGCCAATCTGGCTTGGGGATCCTGGTGCACCAATAATAAACCTGCAGCTTTGAACTTCAATCAGAGTCCTTGTGTCTTGTTGAAAGAACCACGAATCTCAACAGGGGCAAGGAAAGTCCACAGATTGGAGTGAGAGTGAGTCCCAGAGAGACACCAGAAGTGAGGGACATAAATCAAAAATGCCATCACTTCTTGGGCAACTATAAAGATTAAATCTACCAACCTGCATAGCACAGGTGGAGAGGGCTTGAAAGTGGAGAGGATGGGAAATCCAGTTTGCTTTGGATTAACCTGAAGATGAGGTGCTCACAAGAGGTGTGCTTGGGAAACTGGCTCCCCATATCCACTCTCCAGTGGGGAACGTGGTCCAAACATTGATTTCTGGGTCTTCCAAGTTATGTCTCAAGTCCTTGGTGTGGATGAGATTGTCCAGAAAAAGTGTTCAGTCTGGAGAGAAAAACGCCACGCCGTAAATTCTTGAGAAAGAATCAAGGAACTGCCTTGGGAAGAGAAGTCTAGGAAGCCAGCATCAAAAAGCACTAAGAGGTTTCTCCTGGGAAGTGGGGGCTGCATCTATAACAGCCTCTTCTGTGGCTGGACAGGAGTTGGAGACATAAGAACATCAGGATAATTTATAAATCAAGGCTTCTTGGATTTATCTGCAAACAAATTCTCCCTTCTCACAGGCTTGACTTAATAAAATGAGAACTTTAATTCCATTTAAAAAAACATTTTCTAAAACAGTGCAAATGAGCTAAAAGGGTATTTTGTCCATTGTTAGTAAACTTCCCTTTGTTGTCTTTCTTATATTTAGAATCTTCACTCAAGTACTCTTTCGGGTTAAAGTTTCTCTCTGGCACCTTTTGCAAAAGCTGAGACAGGTAAAGAGGGTTGGTCCAAATATGGGACCTTGAAATATTGTTTGGGTTTTATTCCCTATGAACCAAAGCCCTGGTCTACACATTTTAAGCAATTCTGGAATGCAGTGTGCTTATTTTGCCAGCAGGTGTTGACGTCTGACAAGATACCCTTGCTAAAGACCTCAGTAATGGGGATACCCAGTCTGGGTCATTCTGGACCCCTTGATGGTTGGCCATCAAAGTAAACAACCAGCCTCCCACACCTCTTCACTTTTTTATGCAGAGGTTTAACTAAATGTCTAGAAATATTTCTGTCTTAGATGTTTCTTATTGTCTTAAAGTAAGAAAATAGAAGCCATGGAGATAGCTCCCTCTACCACCAGCAAACTCACCCATCTTTTTCTCTCTTGGTCCATTATCTACCTTCTCTCTTTGTATTTGGCCTACTAGGTTGATGCTCCAATTCCCATCCTTTGACCTTCATGAAAACTTTGTCCAGCAAGACTCAGAGAGGATATCCTATACCTCCTCTTCTACTTCATCTCCAAATACACAGTAAACCACCACTTTACAACTAGTAAAATACTTTGCCGAGCCATGACCTGAGCTCTCTCTCTCAACAAAACTCAACTGAGTGTGACTTTCCGCTGCCTCTATTTTCTCTGCTTCCATTTCCCCATGACAAGATTGCTGTCCAGTGTTGAATTCTGCAATAGAATTCCAATTCGATTCCTAACACTGCAAAAGAGCTCCAGTGAGATTTCTAATCTCTCCAGAAGCCAAGCCAGTCAAGATCTCCAATGAACCCCATGTTGGCAGACCTGGGGATCCCTCTTCAACAGTTATGACCTGATAGTGGTCCTTCAGCCATGCTGCTCTTCTCAGAGCACATGCTCACATGTTTCCATGACAACACTCCAAGATCAGACTGACCCTTCTCAGCTCCCTTTGGCTCGTTTTTCCTCTTCCCATGATCTCCACCTTGGTACATGCTACGAATCTCACATAAAAACATGGCATAGCAGAGTTGGCTTCCCCATTCAGCCTCCACACAGTCGTTCAAGCCAACAGCTTGGAATCATCTAGATGCTTTTCTCTATTCCCTGCACTCCCACCAGCAATCCTCAGCTGATCCCACCAGCTCTGTCCTAGGCTGAGCTGGGCTCCATGACGTCTTCCCATGCCTTCTTCCCTGGCCCAGGTACTGTCCTCTCAAGCCCAGACTCTTGGAACCACCCGGAAAGCCTCTCTCCCTGGACTTGGACTCCCCTGCGACACAAAGTAATTTGTTTTCAGTCTTTTGCAAATTCTATCAGCTGCTGAATAAGGGTCTCCAACGAATTCCCACATTCTGGAGAATCAAGTTCAAGTTCTACACCAGCACCTGGCATCTCACCCTTCCTCCTTCCCCACTTCAACTCTTCTGGGAATCTCTCTACACACCAAGCTTCACTTCGGTCATGCACACCCGTCTGTCTCTCAACATCACAAGACCATCTAGGGCCTTTGACGGTAGCCCGCTGCCTGGAATGCTCATCCCCAGTTTCCCCGATGAGTTCCTCCCCAGTCAGGTCTCCCTGGCAGGTGTTGATGCCTCCCCTAGCAGTAAGCTGAGTCACGAGCCTGCTATCTTCATCGCACTTTCGCTGCCTGGCATTAACTCTGTGGTTGATCTCATGCTGTTATCTGCCTCCCTGCCCAGATTGCTGACTCAGTGAGACCAGATACCTTGTCTGTTCCCTGAGACCCACCCCCCAGGGCCCAGCACATTGGGAGTGTCTAATAACTAATAAATCAATGGTGAACCAGGGGCCAGTGCTACCTGACTCTGATTCTGAAATTCCTTATAAATCAAAACAACATTCATGAAGATACTCTTTGTCTCCCATTCATGTTAAAAGCCTCACGTTCTGGTGAAGATGCTTGAAACCCATGATTTCCAGTTGTAAAGCTGGGCAGATGGGCATGGAGCTGAGAGGACCTGCACTGACGTGGGACCCACACAGTGGAGTGTGAGCACATTTGCAAGTGACCTTTTCCAATGAATCTTTTTAAATATTTTTAGCATTGATGAGTCTCCCTCGAAACAAGGAATATGGAAAGGTAGAAACTGTCCGATTTCTTATGTTCAGTTAGGAACATAGGAAATCAAACAAATCAAACAAAAGCCAGAAATCAAGACAAAATATGCCAAGGGCCTGGAGAAGTCCCCAATCTGCGACCCCACAAAAAAGCAGTGGCCACTAAATGCCTCTTCTTGTGACCCCCTGAACTCTCCAGGCCCATGAGAGACAGTGAGGCGGTCCAAGTACCTGTGCACCCCCCTGCTCCCCTGAACCTGAGCTGTCTGGCAGCTCCAGTGTGGATCTGTGGCTGCTGCAAGCGGAGGGTTGGACAGTCAGCTCAGGGACTTCATGTCACTACCCGCTCCTTGACCTTGAACTCCAGGAGCACATGGGGAGCTCAGCTTTCTCCCTATGTTCTCACAAAGATGCCGAGAGGATGACACGTGCTTGAGTCCTTAGGAGAACTTCACAGCAGACAGCTCTTCTCTCATGATGACCCCAGGCCCTGGGGTTCCGGCCTCAGCCTCCCCCAAATGGCAGCCCAGCCCAGCCGCTAATCACAAGCTCTCAAATCCTTCCTTCCCTTCCTGCCTTAGCTGATGAGTCTGGGAACACCCTCAAGCCTTCTGCAGATGACCCCCCCGCCCGACCTGCACTGATGGGCTACTCATTTAGCATTCAGCTTCCCTGAGTGCAGAAAGCTGGACAGATGGATGTCCACGTTCCCACCCGGGTCCAGCGCTGATTCAATCGTTTTGAGAGAATTTCTGTGGTATGTTTTCAGCTCAAAATAACTTTACAACCCAAAGTTTTTGCCCTTAGCTGCTAGGACACTTAGCGTCACAAGAAACGATCCTTCACAGAGAAGGACACGTTTCTACTCTGCAAACGTCGGCTGCCTCTGCTCCCGTCTGGCCAAGATGCTCAACCTTAAACTCTCCTCAAAGCCTGAGGAAGGAAATTGGCACAACTAGGAAAACATTCCTTCCATGAGGCTTTGCGGCCAGGTTGGAGCTGTTGAGCAGGATTAAGAAAGTGCAGATTTTAACTTGCTGAATGGAGCAATGCAGGCCCCACACAGGGTCAACAGGAAGGTTCCAGAGCATCATGGAGCTGAAAGCTGTGGGGATTCATGGGTAACTCCACCTAACAGGAGTTGATTACTATGGATCAGGTGGGGGAGGGACAGTCCTATGCCCAGCTCAGCAGGAAACAGGAGATGGAGAGAAGTAGTGGGTGTCTGATTCCCAAGGTGATGGGGCACTGGTCACTCATTTCCCTAAGGGGTTAGTTTAACAGTTCTCCAGGGGATGCAAGGCAAGAACTTCCCCCCTTGCCCATAGTTACTAGATGCCCAGCTCCAGGAATATAAGTGCCTGCGAACCATCTAGGCAGCGAGTCAGAAAAATAAAATTTGTTTTTCCCAGAACTTGTTTTTCTCCAAGTTGTTTTTCCCATTATAAAGGATTAATAATTATTTAGATATTTCCAGCTGGCTGAACTGAGGCCAGAGACCGTGAATAGAGAAAACACTTCGTAAGTCTTGTCTAAATAAGCTTTTTGCTTTATGATTCAAGACCATGCAGAAAAGACTCAAGTCCAGCTCCAGAACTTTGAAGAGGAATGGAGAAGTTTCTGATGCTGCTGTGAGGTGAGTGACTTCTGGTGAGGTGAGTGACATCAAGGAGTGACATCACGTGAGGTAAGTGACATCAGGTGAGGTAAGTGACATCAGGTAAGTTGAGTGACATCAGATGAAGTGAGGTGAGTGACACCAGATGAGGCAAGTGACATCAGGTGAGATGAGTGACATCAGATGAAATGAGTGACATCAGATGAGGTGACATCAGATGACGTGAGGTAACATCAGGTGAGGTGACATCAGATGAGGTGAGTGATATCAGGTGAAGTGAGTGACTTCAGATGAGATGAGGTGAGTGACATCAGATGAGGTGAGTGACATCAGATGAGGTGAGTGACATCAGATGAGGTGAGTGACATCAGGTGAAGTGAGTGACTTCAGATGAAGTGAGGTGAGTGACATCAGATGAGGTGACATCGGGTGAGGTGAGTGACATCAGGTAAGGTGAGTGACATCAGTTGAGGTGAGTGACATCAGGTGAGGTGAGGTGACATCAGGTGAGTGACATCGGGTGAGGTGAGGTGAGTGACATCAGGTGAGGTGAGTGACATCAGGTGAGGGGAGTGACATCAGGTGAGGTGAGTGACACTACAGGTAGAAGAGTAAACTACCTAGGATGCTCCTTAACCTTCACCCTAGTGGGATCAGGACTCCATGGACCACAAGTTTTAGACGCAAACCAAATCATTTCTTTTCCCGAGTGCCTGGAATGGGGCGGACCTGCTTCTACCATGTCTTTTGCTTTGTTTCGTTTTCTTAGTTTTTTTTTAACTAATTAATGTCTTTGTTTTACAAGCTGACATCCCCATATATCTTCTGCCACCATATTGCCCATGACCTATCACCATTTTCCCTCGTACTCTTCCTGCCCTGTTTCACCACCCCCCTTCTTCTCTCACCTTTACTGGGTGTTTCATTTCTATAGGCAACTTATTAGCTTGTATTATCTCTTTCCCTTTTGTTTGATTTATCAGAAGTCCACATATAAGTGGTACCATCTTATAATTTTTCTTTCTGTCTAATTTCAGCTAGCATAATCCCTTCTAGCTCCATCCATGTTGCTGCAAATGGCATGAATTGATCGTTTTTGATTGCTGGATAATACTCCATTGTGTAAATATACCATAGCTTTTTGATTCATCTGTTTGGGGGCATTAGGGTTTTTTTTCATAACCTGGCTATTGTTAGAAGTGTGGCAATAGGTATAGGAGAGCAGGTTTCCTTTTGAATAAGTGTTTCTGTGTCCTTTGGGTAGATTTCCCAAAGTGGGATTGATAGGTCATTCCCATGGATTGGGAGAATTAACATTATAAAAATGGCTGTACTATCAAAAGCAATCTATAGATTCTATGCACTTCTAATGAAACTTACAAGGAAATTGAACAAATACTATTGAAACTCATATGGAACCACAAAAAAAAAAAAAAAATAGCAAAGTAGCAAATAACAAAATCTCTCCTGACTAAAATGGAGGAATTGCACTCCAAACTTCAAGCACTATTATACAGCCGATACGACAGCATACAGCCTGGCGCTGGAGCAAAACACACAGACCAATGGAATGGAACAGAAAACCCAGGAATAAAACCACACATACACGCTTCTGCCCTGTCTCAACCAGCACCTCCCCTGGTATCTGCAGGAACCAGTCCCTCACTCAGTCTACCCTGCTCTGGTCACAGACTCCCCATCCCCACTACTCTGGGCAACATCCATAAAACTCCAGTGCACAGCGATTTTCTCCTCAGCCTTCTGTCTCTCCCTGGGTCAACTTCTCTAAAGCCCCTGCTCCTAGCACAGGCCTTTCCATCCAAGCATCCCGCCCCTTTTCCACACTGACCTCTCTCTCCCATTATCCAACTGTTGTTCCTCACTCGCCCCTTCTAACTCAAGTTTATGATTAGGATAGTTGCATATGCACTTCTGCAGTAGGTACATTTTGTACGTTAGTGTGTGTGTGTGTGTGTGTGTGTGACACATGCGCTCCTAGTTCTCTATTTGGGGGAGTTGTTTTTGTTCCATTTTGCACAGGAAGAAGCTAGTCAAAGAGGGCAAGGAACGTGTCTGAAACACCTCCTCTGATGCCCAGGTCCAAATGTGCAACCGTGCCCGCCTGGCACCCAAACTCCTGCTCTTCCACTTGTTCCTGATAGTCTTGCTCAGAAATCTAACCTAGAAGCAACTGAATTCACCAGCCACATTGGCAGATTTATTCCTCACAAGCTCCCAGAACAAGCTGGTCAGCATTGGTAGAAGTCACAAACCCAAGGACCAGGACTGCCCCCCAGCTCCTCAGAGTGCTAGCCTGGCTTGGAGCGTGCCCAGCTGGGGCGGGGGTCATGGGCATGTACTCTCAGGCCCACGGCTCCATGGACTTTGGGGGATGAGAATCCAGAGCTGCAGGTTTTCTGAGGGTCCACGGGCAGGAGGGCAAGTGTGCATCTCCCTGTGTGTAGCTGTGGGAAGCTCGTCTTTGAAAGTGAACATCTCACCTCTGTGTACACCTGCACTGCAGCCACAGTGTGTGCCTCTGTGGAAAGCATCATTCCTATTAGCCTTCGAGCAAGCAGGGGGGGCTCCACCATGTGTTGCTGGGGCCAGGGGTTCACGTGTGACCTGTCTCATCCATCTTTGCTGCCACAGCGGGAATGCAGCACACTGATCTGGGCTGAAGTCAGAGAGAAGAGTGACCTTCAGAACCAATTGAGCAGCCTGATCTGATCCAGTGGGGGCGGAACGTGGGGGCAGAACTCAGACTCCTTTCTTGGAGTGTCAAGCCCTCACCCACCACTCACGTGTCTTTGATTCATGACCCCCTCAAAGTGACAACATGACTCAGAAACTACATACTGGCCTAGAAATCCACACCCCAGAGTTCGTCATGATCTGAGTTTATGTGACACTGACATAAAATTAAAAAATAATACTTGTTTAAGATCTATCTGCACTCAGAAGAGAGGACCAAAAGCTTTCTTCCTCCTGTATTGAGGAGATAGAGCAAGGACGCCTGAATCAGATGCTGGGCTTAAACGCACCTGCAGTTCCTTACCACCTTGACCTTGCAGTGCCATTAAGGGAGCTGCATCTGCTCCCTTAGTGCCAGGGGTCAGGGAGAACAGCTCCCCACCTACTGAATATTCCATGGGCCAAATGGGTCTAGTTTGTGTGATGTCTGTTGTTAATCTGGTGTGGAAGTGACTGTAGGAAAAATGTTGGAAATAACTAGAACTATGTCTAATGCTATAACTTGCAGCTGCTCAACAAGACACCAGGACTCCAATTGAGGTTCAAAGTAGCAGATTCATTGGCAAGAAGCTGGTGCATCAGAGTCCCCAAACAAAGACAGCAAAAGAGACCTGGTCAGTTACTGTTACAACCTGTTATGGGGTAAAACCCCCACCAACCCCCATTGCGAAGCAAGCAAGCAGGTGTAGGACATGTTCCCATAACTATAGTTTCCAATAATGCTGACATCCTTCATCTATCAGATGGACAAGACAGTGGTCAGCAACAATTAGGAATAAGAGGAGGCACAAACAGGATGTTGAACCAGTCAGCCATTGCGGGTCCTTTCCACCAAGGGCAGGGAGAGGACACTGGTTTCAAAATGGTGATTTTAAACAAAATGGAGTCACTTTGGTTAGTCTGTTCCCAGCACATAAATATTAGCTGAAAAGTCTTCATTTACTAAGGTAGAAGTAACTTCTTATAACTTGGTTTTAAATATAAACCTTTGTGGTCATCTCTTCATCAGGAGTAGATAGTAAATGCTACCAAATTCAGGAGTAATTTTTGTTCTATCTCTTTAAAGAATGTCATTGGAATTTTTATAGGGAATGCATTAAATATGTAGATTGCTTTTGGTAGGATGACCATTTTGATGATGTTAATTCTTCCAATCCATGATCAGGGAATGTCTTTCCATTTCCTTATGTCTTCTTCTATCTCTTTTAGCAGCATTTTAAAGTTTTCTTTGTATAGTTCTTTCATGTGTTTTGTTAGGTTTATTCCCAAGTATTTAATTTCTTTTGTTGGTGCAATGGTAAAAGGGATTGTTTTTTCTGATTTCTCCTCCTATTTGGCTTTTTGCATATAGAAAAGCTATTCATATGGAATAACAAAAGATCTCGAATATCAAAAAACATCCTGATCAGAAAAAAATAGAACAGAGGTATTACAATTCCAGACTTCAAACTACAAAATACTACAAAGCCATAGTAATTAAAACAGCTTAGTATAAGTACAAAAACAGACCAATGGAACAGAATTGAGTGCCCAGAAATAAAACCACACATATAGTTAGCTAACCTTTGACAAAGGAGTGAAAAACTTGCACTAAAACAAGGACAGCCTCTTCAATAAATGGTGCTGGGAAAACTGGTTCAAAACATGCAAAAAAATGGACCAAGACAGTTCCCTCACACCATGTACAAAAACAATTTAAAATGGATAAAAGACTTGGATGTAAGACCAGAAATTATAATATCCATAGAGGAAAACATGGGCAAAACCCTTCATGAGTTACAATCCAGAAATTAATTTCTAGATACATCTATAGCAGGTAAAAAATGAAGTAAAACATAAACAGCTGGGACCACATCAAACTAAAAAGCTTCTGTACAGCAAAAGAGACAACAGAGAAAATGAAAAGAAATCCAACCAAGTGGGAAAAAAAATTTTGCCCTCCATACAAGTCTGATAAAAAGATATATTAAGAACTCACACAACTTAACAAAAACAAAGTAAAAAAAAAAAAAACAGTTAAGAAATGGGGATAAAAATTTAAAAAAGATACTTCTTCAAGGAGGAAATACAAATGGCCAACAGGTACATGAAAAAATGTTCAATGTCACTAGCAATCAGGGAAATGTAAATCAAAAGCACAATGAGATACCACCGTACACCAGTAAGAATGGCCCACATCCAAAAAAAAGGGGGGGAGGCAACAACAAGTGCTGACAGGGATGTGGAGAGAAAGGAACACTCTTACACTGCTTGTGGGAATGTAAACTGGTTCAACCTCTATGGAAAGCTGTGTGGAGGACCCTCAAATTAATGAAAATAGAACTACCATTTGACCCAGCAATTGCTCTCTTGGGAATCTACCCAAAGGAGGCCTCAATGTACAAAGAGACACATGTGCTTGGATGTTTACTGCAGCACTATTTATAATTGCAAGGACATGGAAACAACCCAAATGTCCCAAAAACAGATGACTGGATGAAAAAAATGTGGTCTATATACACAATGGAATGTTACTCATCAATTAAAAATGAAAAAATTGGATGATTTTATGATAACATGGATGGACTTAGAAGAAATCATATTAGCAGAAAAATAAGTCAAAAAGAAAAAAGACAGAAACCAAATGATTTCACTATTATATGGGATATGGGAAAGATTAAAAGCCATAAAGAAAAATGAAAACAAGCCAACAACCAAATTGAAGTACACAACTTGGGGGAGGGGGGCAGGGTGGGAACCATCAGGGAGGGTGAGGGGTGAACCCCAGAGATCATAAAGATGTGAAATTTATATAAAAATTATTTAATTAAAATTTGTAAAAAGTTGCCAGAAGCACTGAAAAAAAATTCAAGAGTCTGTATAATTTTAAAGTTGGTCCTTTATGGATGCTCAGAATAAAACAATTAAAAAAATGGGAGCTGATGAACCTGGAGCTAGATACTTAGAGCACTTTTCCCAGTTTGGAAAGTTGATGCACTCGTGACTCTGTACAGAGGTGACATAAAATATCAATACAGGGAAAAGGATGATAAAAACTATTTTTAAAGCATTCTGTCAGATACCTCCTAGAACCACCAAATTGCCTTTCTATTCTCAATAACATGAGTCAAAGGCCTCAAAGCTAGTATAAAAAAATGTGAAACAATTCATCCTAAGAGCAGCACCTGATAGGTGAAAACGGGATTTCCAGATCAATTTGTCATGATCCAATATGGATTAAGGAGTTTATTTGTTTTGACATTTCTCATTTACTAAGTGCCAGCATTCCAAAGTAATCTCCCTGTGCTACACACAACCCCAAACATTTATTATTATTTATTTAGGGGATTTATGGCCCCATTTCCCCCAGAGAAGTCATTTGAAAGCTGAAATATTTTGAAAGCATAGTGCAGGTGGTCTCCCCTGATAATAGCTCAATCTCATCACTCCCCAGCCGAAAGGTGACCTACTCCCCCACCGTGGGCAAGGCGGAAAGGGCCTCTCGAATTTATGGACTGAACACAACCTGCCAGGAGGAGATGGGCCATCCACCCGGATAAGAAGTGACAGATGACCATTCCTTTCTGGAACCTTCCTCATTCGATATATTTCAATCTCTTCCTGTTGGCCTGATTGTGAAATTGTAAATGAGGAGAGACTTGGAGACTCTTGATCATCTCTGTTGAGTAGAGATGACTAAACCCTCAAGAGAGCGGATGGGCCAGTGAGATGATCTCTAGACTTAACCCGAAACAACTTGAGTTTGACTCCCAGCACATCACAAGGGGACATTCGACCGTCAGTCAGTGGCATAACCTCTCTGTGCTTCAGTCTCCACATCTCTAAGGCAAAGGTCCTTCCCACTGGAACATGGAAATGTTGACAGAGATGGCAGAAGTGAAGAACCCAGCGCAGACCTCTGTAGATGTTTGCCGCCTCCTCTGGTGCACCTCATTTGTCTGGGCTCCCACCTGGTGTGTTTTGGTGTAGGCAGGAGGAAGGAGGAGGAAGAGAAGGGAGGAAGAAGAGGAGGAGAGGGAGGAAGTGGAGGAGGGAGGGACAGGGTGGAGG
The DNA here is from genome assembly GCA_004024945.1 of Uropsilus gracilis. Lineage (NCBI taxonomy): Eukaryota > Metazoa > Chordata > Mammalia > Eulipotyphla > Talpidae > Uropsilus > Uropsilus gracilis. Next base: position 60,746 of record PVHY01008031.1, read on the forward strand.
AAGAGGGAGGAGGAGGAGGGGGGAGGAGGGAGAAGAGGAGGAAGGAAGATACAAGAAGTAACTACTGAACACCTTTCCGAGGGGGCACAGACTCAGTTGCTTAATGTTGCCCCAGGGGCAGCAATCACCAAAGTGTCCTCCTTGTTCATTTCTGGAAAATATGAAGAAGTAGGCATCATGTCAAAGATGAGAAAGAGAAGGGGAAGGATCAGGGCAGAAGACTGACCATGCAGGGACTTCACCTTGACCATCGACCTCTCCCCTGGGGAATCGGGATGTCATCACAACAGAGGCAGCTCTGGCCCCAAACTCCGCCAACCCAGGATGGTCCCTGCACACAGCTACCACCACACACACGTCACTTGTGCACACGTGGATTCCTTCTGGAACATTCCCAGTGTTGGTTCTCCCTTGAGTGGGTCTGCATAGGCGCACTGGAGAATGACTTTGAAGGCGAAAAGATGGACTCAAACACGCAGTGAGAGCTTCTGCCTTTTAAACAACGGGGCAGGGTGGCAGGTGAGGGCTGATTCTGAAACCTGTGTCTCTGGGTTCATGAAAGGAAATGGCAGCTTCAATGCAGAACCTGCAGAAGCAGATCTTTGCTTTGTAACTAGACTCTCCCCCAAGTCCACAGAATCAGCTCTGAGGCTGGAAGAGGGTATTGTGGGCCAGGACTGGATTGGACACACACGCATGCACTGCACACATGCACATATATACATGCATGCACACGCACACACAAGCAAACCTATGCTCTTGGAGATTACCACCCAAGCCATTCCTAAAGAAACACACCTTGACACCAATGCCTTTCTAGCTCCGAGACCAGGGTGGCAGGAGGGGGCAAGAGCCAAGGGGTGAGGACCGTGGTGGCAAGAGCAAAGGGACACCTGCTTAGGAGCAAGCGCACAGTTGCAGCACTTTGCTGTGTACCAGGAACAAATCAAAAAGCCCAGCATAGAAGGTTATGCAGGCTGAAGACAGAAAGCAGGGCCCTTGAGGAAGAGCCAGGGAGGAGCAGGACCTGGGCAACAGCATAGCTGGCTTCCCCGAAGAGGAAGCCCCCAGCATCAGGACCCAGCGCAGCCTGCAAGAGGGGACGTGCCTCCGGACAGAGTAACAGCATCAGGCTTCCTTTCTCAAGAGGAAAAAAAAAAGAAAGCGTCCTCAGCATCGACCCGCCTCTGCCAATGACTGGTAACTGGGTGTCACCTCATCCAGCACTGGATAGACTCGGACTGGGACAATGAGTGACCAATGAGTACAGAGAGGATGCATGAAGAGCTGCAGTGACACATCCACAGGATGCTAAGGACAGCTGCTGGCCAGCACGATCCAGTCCGCAGGGGACGGTGTCACCGGGGAAAGCGGAAACCTAAAAAGGAAACTTGAGGGGTAGCTATGATGTCAGGAAGATGTCAGACAGAGGACCCGAAAGAGGACTGAAATAGGGAAACACGCAGGAAGGGTGTAATTTAGTCCCCACGTGGACTAAATTCATGAGACCGGACCTTCAAGCAAACAATGACCAGAACAGGGACACACAGCACAGCAGTCCTCCCTGGACACTGCCGTTTCTCCCAGCTGGCCAAGCACCCGCCTGCTCTCTGGAAAGTCGGGCCTAACTGGAATCCCCTGCTGTCTGCAGCAGCCAGCCCGGGAAGCCAGTTAGCAATGCTGTGGCTTCATCTCTGACCCACTGCAGGGTAAATAAACTATCAGGGTTTCTACTCTCCCACTGTTAGCCTGACACTCAGCCTGAGCGGGTCTGTCAGCCAAGGGGTGAGCTATACCCAAGGTCGTTGAGCTGCCGGCCCCGCGGAGACAAAGCACCAAGGAGCAGTGGCTTTTGTCAGGGGGATGACACTGCCTCTTCCTCCCTGGCCCTTGACCAGAGCCAGAGGCACTGCCCTGGCAGGTGAGAGCCCTAGTTCAAGGATGCCTGCCTGCCAGAGGCTTGTGGAATGGCCTGGTGTTCTCACTTCCATCATGGGTGTTCCCTATCCGCCACCAACACTGAGCACAGGTCGGGAGTTCACAGGCCCGAGAGAGGACAGTTGACAATCAACCACTGCAGACGCCACAGCCTCCAGGCCCTGCCGACACCCATCACGGCCTCCTCGCTGCACCCCCAAGTTCCAGGATCAGCAAGACTCCAGGGCCTCTTTGAAAACCTGAGCCGCTTCTCTGCAGGATCTGAAGGAATTTCCCCTCGTGGGCCAGCCGGACTCCTTGCAGAGGGCTGGGAAGAGTCCCTCCCACCCAGCTGTCTTGGAACAAAATGAGGAAACTCAAAGCTGAGGATATCCCGAGGTCACCCCATTTAAAAGCTCCCACAAACAGGTCCATGGGACCAGGTGCTAACTCGTGTGTCCATCAAGGACACGTTGACCCAGAGGACTGGCTGCATCTCGCACCCCTGCCTCGCCCGCAGCCTCCACCTTCAGCTGAGGTTTAGCTCCGGAAGAAATGATGCTGCAGAAAAAGGTGCGATGGGCCAAAAGTGAGTCCCGATCAAGACTGAGGTTTCAGACCCTGACTCTTCACTCACTCGCTGGGTGACAGCTAAGCCGAGGGAACCTCTCCACGCTCCAGCTTTCTCTCCTGGAAGTTCGGATGCTAACTGTCTCGACCTCATCAGGTGTCTGAAGGGTTAAGAGTAATCCCTAGTGAGGCGTGTTAAATGCTCAGGGGCCTTCTGACACGTGCATGGCTTGACCATCTTGTCAATCATTTTGCTGGAAAAAAATGAGGCTTAAGAAGTTTTAGAGACTTGTCTAGGATTTCACAACTGTTAGGTGAAGGATCGATGTTCCTAAAGTCACATCGAGAAGTTGGTGAGGGAGGCGGAGAAGGGCTGGGAAAGCCAGCAACAACATAGGGCAGAGGGTGTCGTGGCATCGACGCCAAGAGTCCTGTTTCCAGTCTCTGGAGTGCATGGACCGGGCGTGACTTCTAGGTCAATTTGGCGTTTGCCAAGTCACTTTGTGTGTCATGAGTTCAGCGTTCCCCTGCAGAAACAGACATGCGCAATGCACCGTAGTCCAGGAAATGAAGGGAAAGAGAAATCAATTCTGGCGCTTGGGCGGGAGAAAAGTGAGACTAGACCAGTCAGCCAACGTGCTGCCCCAGATAATGTGGCAAAGACGATGGATGGAAGATGCCCAGCTCAGTAGCCACTGCCCACTACCGGTCACCTGCCTGGAGTCAGCGCCACAAAATTTAATTAAAATAATGGGGTGCATCCACCACCCCACCCATCCTTCCCCATCCACCCCCACCCACCCATCCTTCCCCATCCACCCATCCTTCCCCATCCACCCCAACCCACCCATC
>PVHY01008032.1:0-63960 GCA_004024945.1 Uropsilus gracilis
CCCCCAAGTTCCTTCTTCCCTCCATCCGACAGAGGCAGAAAGCTGGGCCACGTCACTCACTTGGAAGCCATTTCTGAGGTCATCCTGAGTGACCCCTCCTCACGACAGTGTTCCCAGCACATGGACCACAGAGACCAGCGGGTGCGGGGGGTGGGGGGGCTGGGGGGGGTGGAGCTCTGGCTCCACTGTGATAAAGAAACGTGCCCTGGACTCAGGCTGAAGCCCACCCGCTTCCTTCCAGCCCAGCACTTACTCTCCCTGCCCCTGGGCCAGCCCGCATGTCCCCTCAGAAGCTAGGGACCACCCAGAGGTGGGGGGCCGAAGCCCAGGTCTGGTAAAGGAAGCCATGGGCAGCCAGTGGCTCATGGCAGTTGTGGCCTCTTATCATGATGGGTGCATGTGGGCACTTAGGATCCCCAGGGCCGCCAGGGAGCTCGGCGAGGAGGCTGAGCTGGTCCACATCTGGCCAGGAGTGGGTCTCGGGGCGGATACCCCATGCCTCTCCCTGCCCCCCCCCCCGAACAAGCAGCGAGCAGCCTCCTGAAGATGTCGGCTTCTGGCCATCATGCCTACTGTGCCCCACGGCGTTTCAGTCGCAGACCCCAGGAGAGAAGCCCTGGGCTCACCCTGCTCCCAGTCTGACTGGTTCTTGCCGGGAGATGAAAGCCTTGCAGCTGCTGGGACATTCAGCTCGATTGATTTTTCAAATTAGCGTTGAGCAGGGCGGCGAGACGTGGCTCTGCAGAAACACCGGCCGGAGCGCCGCGGTCCCCGCGAATCTGGGGCCAGCGACGTGTCGTTTGGCTCTCGGTGGAAATAATTGTTTTCCAAGTGGCGAGTTCCTCAGGTAACCTGGTGTTGACTCAATAATGCAATTTTCATATCGCAGTGTTGTTCTTGCGGGAGAGTGTCCATTTCACTCGGGCCTGCTGAAACCCAATCTACAGGAAAGGAGGTTCTAACAGAATTGGAGGTTAAATTTCATTTGCTGATTTAATAAAAACTAACAGGATGGATTTGGGGATATTTCATTAATCTTTCTTTCCTTTCAGTGCAAAGGAAATTAAGTTCACTCTAGTTCAAACTACGTTTCACTCGGATACAATAGGCTGCCAATGTCCACTTTCTCTCTGGCAAGTTAAAACCTAATTAGTCACAGAAAATCCTTCCCTGACCCTGTCACCGTGAGCAGGAAAGCACGGGGCAGCAGGCGTGGAGCCCCGCACGCTCACACACACACACACACACACACAAGCATACACACACGCACGCTCACATACGTCTCCCTCTGCTGAACCTTGTTTATTATCAGTGGCTTCCGAAACCTAGCGTGATGACGTCCCTAAAAGACGTATTGACAGGAAGTGAGTTTTGCAGCTGAGAGGTGCCAAGGTGGCATCATGGGACCCAGACCACCCCCGGCCAGGTCTGAATTCTCCCGCAGAATGGCCTGGGACCCTTCAGAAATAGAGAAAGGTCTCCTCCCACCGAGGTGCCCTATTCAGCCTGGGGCTTTTAAGAGTCGGTTCTGAATTTTGACTTTGCTGATTCGTCAGCTGCTACAAGGGGCCCTCAGCATCGGGTCCAGTGTGTCCACGTTTAAGCTCTGAAACTGCTGGTTATCAGCTGTGTGGCTTTGGGCAGGTGACTTAACCTCTCTGTGCCTGGGTTTCCTCTTCTGGAAACTGGGAATAAATAGTGCCTGGTCTAGCTGCCTTCGAGAGAGCAATAAGACCAGGAATGTGCTTTGGGGTTCAGGAGAGTGACCATTCTGGGGGGGGGCTCTGCTCTGGTCAGTTCAGGCCCCCTTCTTTCAGCCCCAGTGCCTCACACGGCTCTGATGATGCAGTCAGCTGCCGCTCCTTTGGCCTGCAGAGGTGCCCTGCGTCGATACCCCCTTTCACTGCAAGCACTAGCAGCATGCCCTGGGCACTGAGCCAGCGGCCCCGTCACAGAGATGGGACGAGTCCGTGGCCTCCATGTGTCAGACACTGGGACTGGCCCGCGTGCCTGCAGAGCCGTAGGGCACGGAGCGCTCTGTGCATTCTGGGACCGGATGGCGTTGGGATGACAGAGACTCCAGGATGGAAGCAGGTCTAGCCAGGGACAGCACTTCTTGTTTGCATGCTTGGTGACATAGAAGGTTCCACACGCGCACACACACGCACAAACACACGCCCAGGTGAGAGTCCTATTCCAGGTGGACACAGGCCATGGACGCCTCCTGGGCTTGTCCTCGTGCTTCTCGATGGGTGCAGTGAGAGGGGAGGCAGGTCCAAGCTCAGCTCCCTGCTGCCCCTGAGGGACGCTGTGGTCTGAGAAAGTGGCTCCGCCCTCCTGGCCCTCAGTTTCCTCATCTGTAAATTGGGGGCAGCAGCAAGCTGGCCCCAGAGGACTGGGAGAGATGGCAGCGCCTTCCTCTTCACCAAGGCCCTTGGAGAAGACTGTCCCATGCACAGGTCCGCTCAGCCCAGGGGCCGGTGAGAATTCCGGTCCAAACCTCCTTGATCTGGGTTCTTGCCAACCTCCTAACTGCCACTCACACCCAGAGCTCTCCCCAGCCACTACTCGGCCTGTCATCCTGCCACATGGGGGGGCCTAGGTTTTCTGCCCCCTCCTTGCAGTGAAGCATCTGGACTCTGCCTGAGGTGTGATCAGGCCCAGATCTCATGCTAGAAGCTTCTGATGGGACCTGATGCCCAAGACAGGTGCGGAGTCCTGAGGTTTGGGCTGAGCCTTGGGTGGGAGGGGTCCAGAAGCTTGCCTGGAGAGGTGGGGGGGTGGCTGGACTGAGAAGTGGCATGGGGCTTGACCGAAGAGGAGAAGGCTGGGTGCTAGGCGGAAGGACCCTCCCAGAGAGAGGGGTCTGGAGAGGGGATGCCAGGCAGAAGTCGGGACCCCACAGAGGATCCTGAGAACCTAGGCTGAGAAGCTTGGAAGAGTCTGAGTAGCTTCCTAGACCCCCAGGTCCACTAGGGATGGGGCTCCCTGGCCTCCGGCGCCACCCCAACATGGGCACGAGCAGTCAGGCCTGGAGTGCATGTCCTGGCCTTGGCACGGGGCGCCTCTATGGCACTGCTAAGCGGCGGGGCGGGGCGGAGACAGGTCCTACTTGGGTTCCATGTGTCACATTCATTCGTCCACCTGTCTCCCAGCTTGGCCAGTCCTGGTCCGGGAGCTGCCACTGCCCACCATTGCCCCTGGAGCACTTAGCTCCCGGGTATTGCATTTCCTGTCACCCCCTGCCTCTTCCCTCTCCCAGGTCAGCTCCTGGGGATCCCTGTGTCCCTCCCAGCCATGCACGAACCCCCCAAAAATCTGAGCCCTGGGCTTTGTCTGCTCTGTCTGAGCCTGCACAGGTGGCGTCATCGGCACCTGCAGATGTGTCGCACCTGGAGCAGAGCTACGAGAATTCGTGCAGCTTTTCCAGCAGCTAAGAGGTGGCCTCTCCCCGCCCTCCCCCTCCTCCTCCCTCCAGTCATCCTCCCCCTCCCCAAATGCTCTTTTGGCAAGGAGGGTGCCACTTCCTCCTCAAAAGGGCTATAAATTGGGTCATGAGATTCCCCACCTTTCTTCCATCTCAGGCTGAACCTGTGACTTCCGGTTCCTGTTTGTCCCAGGCAGCTGGTGCCAGCTCAAACCCTTCTGCTGGGTCCCTCCAGGTCCTGAGTCAAGCCTTTGCCAGAGTAACTGTCCCTCGTCATTCTGCCTTTAATACATCTGACACGTAGCTTCTTCCAGGAAGTCCTCCAGAATGCCCCCCTCCCTACTCTCCCTTCCCGCACGTGCCTTGTTGCCTGTAACATGCAGGTGGAAATGTGCCTGTGCCTGTTATCTGGAGAGCTGGTCCCCCTTGGGGAAAAGGAACCCTTGGGGGACAGGAAGCTGTTCTTATTCTTGGCTGGGCCTGGAGTAAAGTGTGCAAATTGCCTTTGTTTGGTCAGTCAGTAAGTGGACCAGTTCTGTTGGGGGACAAGTGGGTGATCTTTCGAGGCCCCCCTGGCACTCGCCTTCCCCTGCTGGGCCCCCGTCCATCACTGGCTCTGTCCCATGCCCAGACATGGGAGCCCTGGTGACAGGAGGGTCCCACCTTAGAAAGGGAATTACCGGCTCGGACAGTTGGCTCACGACAGCACCATGTGGCACCACCTTGCGAAATGACCAAGACCCCAATGGACAGCAGTTACCAAGGCGGGGCGGCTGGGAGGGCGCTGACCTGTGTCCATGCAGGACATACCACCGGGAAGGCATTAACCGCCAGCCCCTGTCCAGAGCGGATTGGAGCTGATAGCCATCGCCGAGGACTGTTCTGCCAGCCACAGCTATGCCAGGAGCTGCCTCGCTCAGCAGTCTGAGAGGCTGGTCTGAGCACCCAGGTGCGGTCTGGTGGTCGGGCCATGCAGAGAAAGGGGCTTGGCCTGTGAGACAGATGCTGCTGCTGTCTACACGCTGGACAAGCGCCCGGCCATGAAGGGATGGGCCCAGGCTGGCCAGCACAGTTGGGAAGGCTCTGGAAAGGGGAGCTGCTCCCCTAGGACAGCCACTTTCTCCTTCCTTGCTTTCATTTGGGGGATGGGAGGCCACCATGCTGCTGGTGCCCTGAGCAAAAGCTTCTTCCCTGCGGGCCCTCTAGTTCCCCGCCAAGCCTCTCAGGCCCAAGGGCAGCCAAGGGAGCTGGTGCAGAAACATGCTCGGTTCTTCCCTCGTCGCCCCATCGTCCGGGTTGGAAGGGACTTGGCCAAGGCCACACGACACGTGTGCAGGGAGCCAGGCCTGAGCCCCAGGTCTCCAAGAGTGAGGAGCCTGCGGATGAAGGATCCGGGAGCAGCTGCAGCCAGGAGGAGCAGGCCCCGCTCCCCGCCTGTGGCAGGGGGCCCCCTTCAAGTTTCCTTATAAAGTGCAGCTTCAGTCAAACCTCTCCTGTGCCCCCAAACCAGGACTGTGCCTCAGCTGTCCCTCAGCCCAGCCACCCCAGCCTCAGTTACAGATGCCTCCTGGGGTGGGGGTGCTGATTCTTTTCCAAGTGGGATTCTGCTGGGGTCACCCCTGTTTCCCAAGGCGTGGCCACTGGGACCCAGCACAAAGGATCGTGGCCCGGAAGCACTGCGCCTCTTCCAACCAGTCAGGAAGCTCTTGGGTTTTTATTTGGCTGCAGGCGGGAGACCCCCCAACCCTCTGGGTCCCCCCACACACACACATACAACAAGAGGCTGCTGCAGGGCTGACCTCCGATGGATATGCCCAGGCTGTGGGGTGACCTGGGGCAGGGACCCCAGCCTTCACCCCAACCCCTCCACCAGCAGCAGGGATTTCTACTACTCCAGGGGGCTCTTCTCGTTCCCTCATTGCTGCTCATGTGGCTGGCACCCGGCAGGGGGACCCAGGCCTGGACAATGTGTCAGCCTTTATCAGGCACCTGCTGTCAACCCCACCTGCTGTGCTCAGGACAAGGGGCAGAGGGTCGTAACCTCCTCAGGGGGACCGGCAGACACAGGCAGGGTGGAATGGGAGAGTGGGTGTTAGAAACCACTGCTGGTTTGTTTTTTAATTGACACACACACACACACACACACACACACACCCATACAACACACACACTGTTGTATAGCCGAGGTTCTCCCACCACCTTGTCACCTGTGAACTGTTATCTTAATCTCTTGTGCCCATCCCTCCTCTGATTTTAATCCCTCCCCCCTCTCGCGCTATGCTTCAATTCGGCTGACACTGTTTTAAGTTTTACTTGTCCTTTTCTTTGTTTGATTTCCCTATATCCCACATATAAGTGAGATTGTCTGATACTTCTTTTTCCTTCTGGGTTATTTCTGTTAATATGATTCTTTCTACGTTCATCTATGTTATCACACATGCCTCAAATTTGTCATTTTGATTCCTGTATAATATTCCACATATACCACAGCTTTCTGATTCAGTTGTCTGTTTTGGGACATTTGGTTGTGTCCATCTCCTGGCTATTATAAATAGTGCTGCAATAGACATCCAAGTACAAGGGTCCTTTTGAACTAGTGTTTTGGTGTCCTTTGGGTAGATTCCTAGAAGTGTAATTGCTGGATCGAATGGTAGTTCCATTTTCAGGGTTTCAGGGTTCTCCATACAGTTTTCCACAGTGACTGGGCCAGTTTGTATCCCTACCAGTTCACTCCTGGTTTTGAACATGTCTGCCTCATCCAAGACCTAACATGCAAGTCTCAAAACATTTTAAAGGAAGATGGCAAACATTTTAAGGTCAAAAACTGACTCGTGGTATTAGTGATGTCACCTCTTTTCATGGTATCTCAACTGGGGGGAGGGGAGCGCTGTCGTGTCTGTGTGTGTCCCAAGCTGAGGATAAACATAGGCTGAAAGTTTGCACACACACATCTATGAAAGCACAAACACACATGTTGGCTCTTGAGCGCTGTGTTCCAAAGATAATAACCGCAAACACGAAGCTAAGCCTGAAGCTGTCTTGGGTACCTACGTGTCCATGCAACCCACAGCACACATGCGCAACGCTAGAACAACATGGACAAAAAGAAGTGCTTCCAAAAGCCTCGTTCTCCTTCCCAGGCAGGGAAGCTGATATCATGACGGAAATGATAATAAAAACACCAGTAAATGAGAAAAAAGGCTCTAAACACCCAATTGGCTTTAGAAGCCTCACAATCCATGGCACACTTGCCTCATGAGGTCACGGCCTGCTGCTCCCTCCAGCAGAGCCACCATTATGGGGTGGGGACCTCGGTCTCAGCAGGTGGGGGACAAACACCAGCTGAGGAGCAAATGGATCCTGGAAGTAGGTAAGAGAGACGAGGGCCAGGTTAGCGGGGCAGGCACTGCGGGGTCAGGGAGGCCGAATTGGTGGCCGCTATGGCAGCCAGGACCCCCAAACAGGTGTTAAACAGCCAGGTATGTCTTCTCAGGTCTGGAGGCCTACGGTCCAGGCCTCTGCTGGATGCCTGGGGCCTCCCTCCCAGGCTGGCAGCTGGCCACCTTTGCTGAGTCCTCACACGGCCTGGCCTCCAAGGGTCTGCCGTGACCTTCTCTCTCTGGATGCCAGTCTCACTTGGCCAAGCTGCCCAGTGACTCGTTTGACCTTCTTGACAGATCCTGTGTCATGCACAGCCACATCCTGAGGTGCTGGAGTTAGACCTTGACCATGTGAATTTGGGGGTGGAATCAGGTCAAAAGGGGCAGAAGCCGTCAACCAACAAGCCACAGGAAAAAAATACCTCTTAAAATGCTGCTTCTGCCACCCAACCTTCTTACCAGACCCATCTCACCCGTGCCTAGCAGTTGCCAGACAAAAGCAGTTTAAACAACAGGGTTTATTAACAGGGGGAATTAACCAGAAAATCAGAAAGTCTTCAAAGCCATAAGTGGACAGTTATCCTACCCCCGTCACCATTCTGTCCCAAAGGTCCCAAAGACAGATGTCCATGATGGTGCCCTTTGCCCCTCCAAACCTGAGGCAGGCACTCTGCCAAGTCCAGTCTTTTTTCCAGTGTCTTTTCTTTGCTTCTCCAGTATTCCACGCTGCTCCGCTTCTCCAGGGCTCTTCGGGTTTCTTCCACCATTGCTGGTGTACAAATCAGCTTCCAAATCCCTTGTTATCTCCAAGTACCAGCTCACTAATGCCACCTTGCTACGGTGCCACACTCTCCACACCAGTCTCTCTTCTGCCAGTCACCAAGGCTACATATCACCAGCTCACTCTTCCAGGGGGCTTCCCCTGGCCTGGCCACGTGGGCCAGTTCCCTCACTCTGCCATTCTCAATTCCTTCCCTTTTCTTATTTTTCTTTCCTTCCCTTGCTCCTTCCCTTTATCTGCCTTTTGGTGCTTCTTGCTTCTTTTCAGGCGTCTTTCTCTCAGACCCCACCCACCAGGGTATTTGGGTGCCAATACAGTTTTCAGCTCCATCACGCACAACCCTGTATCAGGGGGACTCAGCTCAGCCCCTCACAGCCTCTGAGGATACAAGGAAGGGCTCAAGGCAGAAAGCTGAGTTCCAGGTCCAGCCCTGGTACCTGTAGCCCTGTAGTTACTGTTTCCTCCCTCAGCTTCCCCACCTGGGCAGCAGCTTCCCCACCTGAGCAGCAGCTCTCCCAGGCCCACGCTGCCGCTCCCGGGGGCCGGCGGAGAATCCAAAGAGGTAGAAGGAGGGAGAGTGTTTTAGAAGCTGCAGGGTGCTGTCTGCAAAGACCCCAGATTCCCATGGTGCTGGGTCAACCCTGCGTGGGTGGAGGTGGGGAGGCGGGTCTGACCAGGGGTGAGTCAGGAAGGCCAGGTGGGAGGTGGGTGGCCCCAGGCAGGCCTGGGTGTCCGGCAGAGGGGCCTCATTGCCCAAGAGGGAGGGAGACACCCGCTGAGTGGTGCTTTGGGGAGAGAGACCGAGGAAGGCGTGCACGTGGCAGAGCATGGCAGGGGCAGCTCCACCTCAGGTCCTTGAAGCCGTGAAATCCTGCCTCGACTCCACGGGCCATGGCCTTCTGAGCACGGGCTACACTGACCTGGAGAGAGGTGCTGCTTTCTCTGAGGCACCTGAAGGTTCTGGAAGGTTCTAAAGAATTAGCAGAGACCTTGATGGTGTGGAGGAATGGGAGGTGGCTCCTTGCAGGAAGAGACAGGGCACGGTGGAGCTCTTCCCGCCCATCCCTTCCAGGCCTTTCTCCCGAGCGGGCACAGCTCCACGTCTCCGACTGCGTCAGGAATTACCTCTCTTTTGGGCCAAAGACAAAAAAGAATGTGGACTTGTTTCCAGGATTATTAAATTACATCCAGCGTATTCTTCCCGAGTGCGCCCCGACTTAGTGGGGTTTAGAGCTGCGTCCGGGCCAGCTGAGCTCTGGTTACCTCTAATGAGGATAATGATCAGGAGGCTTAACGATAATTCTTCATTGATTCTCTTGTGCCTGCAGAACCTGTGTTGGCCAACGCGGCGTCCATGGGAAGCTCCCTCCAGCCACGCTCACCTAGCTCTGCACGGGGCCAAGGCCTCCACCCAGCCAACTTCACAGCGGCCCAGGGCTCTGGGGATGGGATTAAACACCAGCTTACACCCCTGGGGGGAGAAGGAAGGTTAAAGCAAGAAATAAAAACCCAAACAAAAAATGCAGCTAATTCCATCCTGTCAGCGGTGATATTAAAGACGATTCGCTGGCGAGGCCGGCCCGTCGGAGCCACAATGGTGCTACTGTTAACTTTTAATTTAATTTTCAGAGAGGTAAGGGAAGACCCAAGTGCCGGCTGGAAAGGAGGTGCTGGGAGCTTTTCTGCCCTGAAGGTGGGCTGGCGGTTCCCTGAGGCTTGGTGGAGGGACGTACCTCAGCAGGGAAAGTCCTGGAGTGGTACCCGCCTGGGAGAGTTGCTTCATGAGTCTCAGCTCCATGCAGGTCTTTCCCACAATCTGCAACCATCACCCTGGCCCCAGAGGTACCTGCGAGTATCTCCAGTTCTTGGAAGAGAAAATGGAGCCAGAGAGGTTGTTATCTTTGAGGAGGTTGCCCAGGAAGCAAGTGGCCCAGGTTTGTCCAATAGTCAGAAGTTGGACACTGAAGACCCACCCTGTCCACTCTCGGCCTCTTCCCACTCCCCCCAGCCCCCACATCAGGACTTTCAGAGGGAGAGGTCCTGTCTTTGCTCCCCTCCCCAGAAGCTCTCACAGACACCTGGCACTGTCTCCTGGAAGTGGTGTCAAGGGTTGATTGCCCTCTTTCACACAATATCCCACCTAAACCTTTCGCCCCGGGGGTTGTGACCCTACCGCCTTCCCTTTTCATTTTCCAGCACTTAACCAAGCTTGTGCTCTTTTCCAGGGCTAGGCTTTGGGTTTTTCATAGGTTACCTGGGGGTTGGCTAATATTTCGTGCCTATTTTATAGCTAGGAAGCAGTGAGGCCAGGAGTTCAATGCAGGACTCCACCCAGCTGCCTTCCTTATTCTGATGTCAATAGAACACTTGCACAGTAGGGAGGGGAGCTTTTGTTCAAGGGAGTAGAAAAGATAGGACTATTCTCTTTGGCTAGGCTCTTTCTATAGCCATTTCAATAAGAGTTTCTATCATACAAGGAGGCTGAATTTTGTCAAGTGCTTTTGCTGCCTCTGCTGAGATGGTCATAGGATTTTTGTCCTTCCCTTTGTTGGCAGGTGCATCAAGCTAATTGATTTGCCTAGATTGAACCATCCTTGCATCCCTGTAATAAATCCCATTTGCTCACAGTGTATGATCCTTTTGTTGAATTCAGTTTGCTACTATTGAAATTGAGGATTTTTGCATCTGTGTCCAAGTTTTTGTTTTTTAAAAAGACAGAAAAAGCTCCAGGCAGGTGAGGCAGACAGAGTCATTTGGATAACTTGCCAAGCAATGAAGCATGCACATTGATCCTCTTAGGTTGATGAGGTTTATCTCAGTTAAAGGCTTGCAGATCTGTCCTGTGAGGCCTGCTGATGTGACCACTAGTGTTGTCCCTGAGGTAGACAGAGCAGAGGATCAGGAAAGATGAGTGAGCTGGGAAAAAATGTCCCTTGCGATCGTGGTTCGAGTCCCACCTGGGGCCCGTAACGAGACCTAGTTCCAAAAAAAAAAACAGCTGGGTGTGGTGGTGCACGCCTGTAATCCCAGCTACCTGGGAAGCTGAGGCTGGGGATTGCTTGAGTCAGTGGTACCCCAGGCAACGAGAGCCTGCGGTTCCATGGGCAAAAATAGCGAGACCTAGTCTCAAAAAAAAAAAAAAGTGTCCCTTGCCTTGACTTGAGTATTTCTGTAGCTTCCAGAACTCAGGCAGGTATGTGAGGGTTTTGGTAGATATGCCTGGATTCACATCCTGCCTCAGTCAAACTTGCTGAGTGACCCTGAGCTTTTTTCTTACCCATTTGGAATCCCATTTCTTTTCTTACTATACTTAAACATGCTCACTCACTCATGCAGACACACACATTCACACACATGCACGTACATGCACTCACATTCTTCACTGCCATCCCCATGCTGACTAAGGGTGTTGAGAACCACTTCGATGTCAATGACCTCCACATGGACAAAGATGTGGACTTTTGGAAACAGGGCTCACCTGCCTTTTGTTTGACAGTTTACAAAGTCCTTCCCCATTCATTCCCATTCCCATTCCCACAAGCTCCTCATTTTTCAGATAAGAAAGCCAAGGTCTGGAGAGATGTCTCCCCACCCTACTACTAGCTAGGGTGAACTGTCCACAGCACACTTCTGAGGGTGATATCCTCTTGTTTCAAGGGCCTGTCACTAGCCTCAGGCAAAACACAAAAGGGTGCTTGCAGGCACACAGGTACATGTCCACGTGTGTGTTGCTGTGTGCATGACCGTATTATGTGTGCACATGCATGGCCATGTGTGCACACATAAGCATGTGGCTGTACATGTGTGCATATGTGGGTGTGCACGTGCACTCCCTCTCTCCCCACACACCACCCACTGTGTTCCGTGTTCTCAGAGGTGGCATGGTGCTGACTCTGGAGTCACCTGCAAGATTTGAATCCTATTACTAACCCTTCTCCTAAGCCTCCATTTACTGATCTGAACAATGGGTGGAAACAGAGCTGGTTTATAGGGCTGAAATGTATTATTTGGAAAAGCACCTAATACATGGCGAGTGCTTGCTAAAGAGATTAATAGGTTCCCTGATTTCAGGGACCATCTCTGCATGTCCCCTGATGTGGAGCAAATCCTCCTGCCCTGCGGGGCTCCACACCCTGCACTGGGAGGACCACTGTCCTGAATCCCCAGCTGCCAGCATGATGGGACCTGGGGCGTCAGAGACTCCTCTGTGGGCCCAGCCAGGTTAGGCTCTGAGTGGCGATCTCTTGTGCCCTGTGCCAGTCTCAGAAGGGCAGGAAAAATAATAAGCTAATAAAAATAAAATCATAATAATAAGTTCAGCCTGTAAACAGATAAACTCTAGACTATGGCCTCCAAGACAATGATTCTTCCACCATATAAATTTAAAAAAAAATTCTTTAATGTCAATTTCTCAGGGTTTCCCAGGCAAAACCATGATTGTTTTGACCCAGACCTTGGAGAAACTGAACAGCTCAGAACGCTGGAGACAGAAGAAACAAAGAGACAACAGAAAAGAAAGACTGGACTTTGCAGAGTCCTTACCTCAAGTTTGGAGGGGCAAAAAGGGCACCATCTTGGACATGTGTTGTGGGATCTTTGGGACTAAAAATGGTGACTGGGATGAGACAACAGGCCACTTGTGGCAGTAAGGACTTTTTATTTGACTTTCTGTTATCCTGGCTAAATTTTCTTGTTACTAAAACCCTGTTGTTAAATTGCATTTGACTGGCAAGTGCTACGTGCCGGTGGTAAGACTCTGAAAGAATCTGGGAGGCAGAAGCCACATTTTAAAAGTGCCGCTTTTTTTAATCCTTTGGCTTGTTGGTTGGAGACCCTACTTTGAACTGACACCAGGAGGAGAGAGGAAAGGTAGTCTGAGGGAGCAGCTGCAGCAGGAACTGGGCCCTGGGGGTGGGCCCTGGTGGACAAGGCAGACCTTACACTGGGATCTCCCCCATATGAGGAGCTGGGGCTGGGCTAGGAATACATGGATTCCTGCTTGTCAGTGCTGAATGTTGTGTTGGGAGGTGTTAAGTGAAGTTTGTTCCTTATTTTACAGCACAGAGCTTCTGCCCAGTGATTCTTCCGTGAACAAAGAGAAAACCAGGCCCCATCTTCAGTGAAAACCTTAGATGTCAAGGGGCAGCAGACAGGGGCTCCTCCTACCCACTGCCTGGCACTGGGTCTGTCTGCAGGCTCCTTCCTCTGCTCTCACCATTCTCAGAAGGGATCCTGTTGGGCAGATGGCGACATGGGCTACCCAAACCCAACCCGGCAGCTCCAGTGTAGAGGAAGAAAGCCCCGCCCAGGTCCCTCAGATGGGGGCTGATTGGTCTGTTTGGAGTCACACACCCTCCTTCCTCTACCAATCGCCAGGTGTGTGGTGAGCCATGCTGTGATTGGCCAGGTGGGAAGGAGGTGCACCTGGGTGCACCTGTTGATCACCCCCAGGTGCCCGTGTTCCAGGACAGCCTCCCGTTGGGTGCAGATCCGCAGGGATGTTGGGTGGCTCGTGCCCATGAATTCCGTGCGTTTTATTATGCTGTCCGCAGAGTAAATTTGGCAGCCACTGAGGAATGGCGAGGTGATGCTTTGCAGCCATCTGCTGCACACACATAGCTGGAGTGGAGGCTCGGGGAGACCTTGCCTGTTTGTCTGCCTATGTTTGTGTATTTGCAAGGAGGGGCCAGGAATTGTGCTCTGTCCTTTGCCTTAAACTCATAGCCGGGACCATCCTGCCATGTAGCAGATACTGACGACTGAGGAAGGGACCAGCTGATTTGTAAGAGGGCCCGTGGGTCATCCCCTGCACACCTCCCCCAGTTCTTCTGCTTGTGTGTTTATGCCACTTCCACACCTGGGTACCAAATAGGGAGAGGCCATGGACACCCTGACCAGAGCGGGCGCCTAGTTAAAGCCAGGATATGGCTCCTGCCTCCGTGACCAGGAAGATACAGATGCTCCTGGTGGGCTGGAGCAATAATGGCAAGCGGGGCGGCCCCCCACACCTCAGCTCACGGAGTCCTCCCCACAGCCCCACATGGCTGTGCTCCTGGTGTTGACTCCACCCCAAGGCACAGCGTGGGAGCCCTGGGTGCCGCATCATGCAGCTGGAGCTTCTGGGGGGCCAGGGCTTCTCAGCCATTCTGGGCTGTGCAGTGAAGGAGCTGCACACACCTCACCCACAGAGAACTTTCCAGAGCTTCAGAGCTCATGCGCGCTCCTTGTAAAGACTCCAATTCTGACTCACTAGGTTCGGGGTGTGACCCGGAGTCTGCCTTTTTACCAGGCTCCCAGGGAGGTGGTCCCCCGTGTCAGCGTCTGCCCTGGGTGTGTGGATAACCCTCCCCCAAGAAAAGCCAGTGTCCACCTCCTCACCCCTTTCCTGTGCTGTCTCAGAGGCCCCCTTCTGGCCCCAGAAACTTGCCGTTGCAGACTCTAGGGTTAATGAGCTGGGCAGGCTCTTCTGCCATTAGCCGCTACGACCAACACCTGTGGTGGTATGCGATGCCCAGGACTACATACCTGGCCCTGTGGGTGTGCGCATGCGTCAGTGGCCTCACCTGGGCCTGGGAGGCAAGGCGTGCAGCGTGGGAGCACGGAAGGGGCACGCAAAGAGCCCAGACGGGAGAAGGCAAGAGAGCCCAGAGAAAGACTGACGCTTCCTGGAGGCTGGGGTGCTTACTTGCCTCCCAGGGCCCTGGCCCCGCTGCCTGGCCTGCCTGCTGGCCCTGCATTGGCCCAGCCTCCCTGCCTGGTGGGCCTGTGTGCCTGGTTCCCCGAGCGCGGTCAAGCCAGTAAAATCCACCCGGGGCTCTGATATTCTTTTTTAGCTGCTAGAGCTGATGAAGAACTTATCCGGATTGGGGTGCTGGCACTACAAGGCCTCCCCCACTTCTGATGCGCACCTCTACCTCTGCCCCCCCCCCACCACCCCGCCTGAGCTGCTGGTGGATGCCTCCATCAAGAAGGATGCCTACCAGCCCCGCCCAAGCCTGGCCATGCCTCTGTGGAAAAGCCCCAGGTCAGGTGTGGCATCCAGCCAGGTAAGTCCTATACTCCGGCCACACATGTGGCCGGCCGATGCCTCCGTCGCCACGGGTGGGGGTCCTCCTGGCTGGTGCTGGATGGACAGGCAGACGGGAAGAGGTCTCAGGTTTCGGCCACTCACTCTTGACAAGTGCTTTGCTCTCCTGGAGTCAGGAAGCGCCATGCTGTGCTGGCCCGACCCTGGGCGCCAGGTGCTCAGAATGGAGAGAATGGAGGTGTCTTGCTGCCAGGCCGTAGGGCTGGGCTGGGTTCTGGACTCTGGGCAGAGAGCAAGGCTTTCGTGCAGGCCGCGGCCTGGCTCATGTTTCCCTCTCTTGTATTCTTCGCACATGGTGGGGGGTGGGGGGCTGGGACAGGGTGTCATGGGTGGTGCAGGGGAATGGAGGAAATGTTGGAGTCACAGTAGAGATTCAATGTTTGTAGAGTAAATTAATTAATGAAGGGATTCAGGTTGGTTCAATGTGGTGGAAGCGACATTCATGAATGGTGCCTTGGAGAATAGTCTGTGATACACCATGTCCTTTGTTATAATTCCCAAGGTCTGATACAGTGTCATTGCTAGCAATTGTTGGTTGAGTTTATGAATGAAGGGAACTGATTGGGGGAAATGAAAACCTCCCAGCTGAATTGATGTCATCTGTCAGTTCAACTACTCAGAATTAGGATGGAATCAGAATTAAGCAGCAACTAATTCTGGAGAGTTGCTGGAGTATGGAGAGATGGGGTGTCAGTCAGCTGTGAATTCAAAGTGTGTCCCACTGTGAAGTATTGGCTAATGGAGTTAATGTCCTTTGGGTTGCATTAACAGATGCATAATATTTAAGGTGAAGGAGGTGATTTTCTCTCACTCAATTCTGTCTTGTCACTCTTGGAAAACTGTCTTGCTGCCTCCTTAATTCTGCTACTTAAGACAAGCACTGGTAAATGGATAAAGTCCAGAGAAAGAAACACATGAGAATAGTTGAAGGAACATTTAGGGATGATTCACTTTAAGAAGAAAAAGTTCAGAGCATGAAAAAAAAAAATGCCAGAAATAGTCAAAGTATGATCCCGGGAAGGTTGAACTGAACATTCTCCAGATAAGAACATTCTTGCAGTCTTGTTATCCAAAGGAGGGAGAAGTTGTGTCCTGAGGTAATGTGCTCAGGATCACAAAAAGACAGGTCAAGGGTTCATTGCAGGAGCTGGTATAGAGGAGACTCAGGAAAATAATAAGGGTATCACCAACTTGCTGGACAATAAAAAAGGTCAGAACAAGAGTCAGTGAGATGGAGGAAGTATCAACAGCAACAGGAGGAAGAGCTTAATGAAGCCCAAAGTGATGCCTTTAACAGTATGAATTAAGACAGTACAATACCAATAAAAAATAAATACAAAATGAAAATAGTCTATTGACATTATAAATGAAAACATAAAAAGGTCTTATGAACAAAACTAAAATTAATATATCTTGAAATCTGGGAGAAAAAAATTGGAGCATATAGAGTAAATGTTCCCTGAAGAAACAGTTGCTCTTACGGTAGATCGAACTTTAAAGGAAATTGAAATGGTAATCTCAGGCCTTTCATTGCAAAAAGTCCCAGACCCAGGTAGTAAGTGTTATAATGAGTTCTATGAAGTTTTTAAGAGACAAGCCGGGTGCAGTGATACATGCCTTTAATCCCAGTCTAGGACAGAAGGCTGAGACTGGGAATCGCTTGAGTTTGGGTTCGAAACCCACCTGGGGCAACATAGCGAGATCTAGTCTCAAAAACTAGTTGGGCGTGGTGGCGCGTGCCTGTCATCTCAGCCACCTGGGAGGCTGAGGCTGGGAATTGCTTGAGTCTGGGGTCAAGTCTGTGTTTCCCTGGGCAACATAGCGAGACCTAGTCTCTGAAAAAAAATGAAGTTTTTAAGAGACAAAAATTCTTATACAAATGATGAAAATATGTGCAATAGCTCAAATTAGGAGCTGATATCCTAGAAACTATATAAACTGCTGAACATTTCTTTAAGTAAAAGGAAAATACTGGAATCCTATTAGAAAAATGGTCAAAGACTATAAACCAACAATTCAAGGCCAGAAGAAGACCCAATTCTAACAGGTATGTGAGGAAACAGTCCTATTGGTAACTAAAGAATTGCAAGTTCAATCAACAATGTGTGATCACTTTACATGTAGAGTTGTAGGAGTTAGAAGGCGGCAAGAGGGAGGTGAGAGCAGAGTCAGCCTGCAAGATCATCCCACAGAACTAATCAGATGAATCATATGTGTCTCCTGGGACTCAGCAAGTCTACTCCCTAGAGTTTGGGTCAGAGAAATCCCCGCACAGTTCAGAGGGACTATTTATCAGGGTGTTCATCATGTTGCTTCTTAGCTCTAGGAGCTGGAAGCTTGTCCCTCACTGGGGGACTGGAGAATTAAAGCATGCTTGATGCACACAGTAGGGATGGCCTTGAGCAGGCAGAGATAGGCACTCAGTGGCCTGGACAACCCAAATGCATGGTTGAATGAAAAACAAATGGCATATCTATAGCACCGTTGTTTAAAAACCACACACACAAAGTAAATCCCCAAACATGTTTTGTGGTAATGGGGGAGGGGTTGGGAGCAGTGAATGAGTGAAAGGGATTGTGTGTCCATCAACTAAGATGACTCAGCAACAAGGACTTTGTCTGAATGGAGGAGTATGATGAACTCACCCTCTGCACCTGGGGTCCCCGACAACTGACCAAGGAAAGTGGGGCATCCTGACCTCTAGAGCATGTCCTCTGGCAAAATGATTGACCTTCTGGGGTCACCAACCCTGCCTGGTAGGGCTGGTGCAAGGCTCAGAGATAACATAGGTCAAGCAAGGGCTTTGTGCAAAGCTTGGCACATAGTAGTTGCTTCTTTAATGGAGACCTGAGGCATGGCATCATGGTGGCCAAACATCTGGATTCTGGAGCCAAACAGCTGACCCAGTGACCATGTAGTGCTGATAGCTGATGGCCCCTTTCTGTGCCTCACTCTCATCTTCAGTAACAAAAACCCTTCATCATGCTCAGGGCGTGGAGGTAATGTAGGTGTGTGTCTGCTAGAGGCGGAGGCGTAGGCCAGAGACCGCACGTGCACAGTTCCCAGTGGGCCTCTGCTATGACTTTGATTGGTATTCAACCGATGGCTAAAGGCCTGGGTCCGCCTTGAGTTTCTTCCAGAATTGGCACTCTGCACGCTCAAATCTAGGAAATGCCTGTAATTAGCTCTGTGGGCGGAGGTGGGCCTGAGCAGGGCGGAGTGAAATGCTAACAAGGTGCTTCTTCCAGAAACTGAGATTGTCCAAGTGTGGCAGGAGGGAGGGAGCTGGGGCGGGGCGGGGCAGGGCGGGGTGGGGTGGGAGGTGCTGCCTATACTCCGCAGGTGTGTGCACCTGACATCGGGTCACCCACCCCTCCCCCAGCTTCCACTGGACAGGTCAGCCCCTCTGGGGTCTCCACCTCAGGGCCCAGAGAAAGGCCTCGTTCCCCATCACCGGGGGCATCCGGAGTGTCTCTCCGTCATATGGGAATGATTTAGGACTCCGGGCTGCAGGGTTCGGGGGGCAGGAGCAGGCTAAGATTTCCATAAACACGAGCACTGAGCCACTTACGGGTTTTACTAGAAGTTTTATTGGCGTTCGGTCCTGTTGGCATTGTGTGCGCCTTCACATGTAAATTAGATTACGGGCAGTAGATTCAATTTAGCGGCAAAAATGTAGAGGGAGTGCGATCGGGCTGAGGATGGAACAATGCGGTGGCTGTTCTTGGTCTGGACGTGAAATCACCAGGCGAGGAGCGCGGCTGAGCAGAGAGAAGAGCTCTGGAAGTACAAGGTCCCCACCTCGGGGATGTCAGATGAACTCCGCCCGGGGCCACCTGAGAGACTCAGGTGGCCCCTGGAGGGCACGACACTCTGCCAGGGCCATTGCTTTGTCCCCCTCAGCACACAGAACACGCTGCCCAGATTGTTGAGGAAATAGAGTAATTGCAAATTTGTCAAGGGGAGTTTCCTGGGGCCGAGGTTCAGGCTTGGCAGAGGGGCAGCAGCGTTTAGTGAGCACTTACTATGCCCGCCCGCCCGCCCGCCTAACCACTCACCAGGGAGCCAGGTACTGGCTGGGGTCTGTGCTCAGGGCCACACCCTGAGACTGAGTGGAAGGGATCTGCCTGGGTGACAGGACAGGTGACTGACAGGAGGAAGACCCGACCTGGGGCTAGACCCTGTGCATCTCACCAGCACATTCTCATCCTCACAGCGCCTCAATGCACTGGCACCTCTGTGCCTCAGCGTGGGCTTGTGTGGCTTCACATGTGCGTGAGCTGAGGAGCACGGGTGCAGGTGTACCTGGGTTAAGTGTATGTGAATACATGAGCAGGGGGAAGGGTCCCTGTGCGTGTCAGGGGCCACACCTGATTGGAGGTGGGGCACACATACATATGGGCATGTCTGTTTGGGGGGATGCATGGGTAGGGGTGGGGGTGAGTGGGTGAAGGGTACCAGATGGGGTGTTTTGGTGGTGGTGAGTTGGGGGGGGTCTTTGCCTCAGCCTGTGATGCCAAACCCTTGTAGGAGGTCTGACCCCATGGATATTATGGGGGCACTGTTGCCTCGGGCAAGCCAGCTCCGCAGTCCCAGACGCATGGCAGGGGGCAGGAGTGGAGAACGCTTGCCCCAGGGCCCTGCCTTGCTGTGTGCCTTCCTCTCCCCTCCAACCTCCCCACCCCTCCTCCGTGCCTGGCCCTGTGTGCCTTAACCCCTCTGATTAATTCCCAGTAATGGCCATGAGCTGAGTCATCATCCTTTCATATGGGTTGAAGCTTTGTGAGATGTGGGGTTCCATCCTGCTCCCCACTTTCCCCAGACTTTGAGGTCACGCTCTAGATGTAAGGGCCCCACAGGTGGTCTCCTTGAGTGAGGGGCACCAGCCAGCCAGGCCACCGAGAAAGTCACTGTCTCGCCTGGGAAGGGGAGAAAGCTCTGAAGGCAGGGACCCTGGGGACACCTGAGCTGGAGAACCAGGGCGTCCCTCGGGAGGACCAGGATGTGCCCCAGCAGTGAGGCTAAGGGCCAGTTGAGGCCAGGCTGTCCTCAGGGCCTGGCCGTCGGGTCAAGGTTTGGGCTTCTCGCTGGGGTGGAGCTGAACTCTTGCCTGGGCTCCACTTTCTCCTCCGCAGCTAATGTTCCTCCAGCCCCTCCCACGTGCCAGGCACTGGGGTGGAGGGGGTGGCGGGGGTGGGGGGGTGGCGCAGAGCAGCCATCCTCTCGGGGGTGAATCTAGGCTGGGCTGTTGGGCGACCTCTCCGTGGTGACGAGCCTGAAAGTGCCCTCACAACAAGATGGCGCGTGTTTACCTCCGTGTGTCTGTGTGGTCTCAGCACCGCGTTCCTCTGGGCATGGCTCAGCCACCTATCCTGGAAGGCCCCTGCACGGTGGGTGCTGCGCCCCCTTCCTGAAGAAGACCTGGGGCTCTGGTGGATAGTGACTTCCCGTGTCACACAGGGCTCCTAAGCCCCCTCTGGAGAGGCCCAGGCCTGGCAAGCAGTTGCCTGCTGAAGACAGGGCCTGGGTCCGTCATGTCCGCCATCATTTTCCCAGAGCTGACCCGTGGCAGCTGTGATCGCTGGGGTTGTGACGTGTGGCCTGAGCCTCGAGGGAAATAGTGCGGGGGCTCGTAATTCCACAGAAGCTTCCAAGGATGTGCTTGGAGACACGGCCATAGGCTGCAGACACTGTGGCAGCTCTCAGTGGCAGAGTCTGCAATGGAAAGAGCCAGAACGTTCAACCCCGCCCCTTGCATGGCCTTTCCTGTTCCTGAAATGGTCATGTGCAAAGGAGGCGTGATGTCAGGCTGTTGGTTGGTCCACTGCAGGCCTGCAGAGTCACGTGCAGGTCCCAACTTGCTGGATCATGGGGTCCTAGGGGGCCATTTTCCCTGTGGAGGCCTGGACTCACTTCCTGTGCCAACAGGCTCCTCTGATGAGATGAAGCCAACAGGGATATAGAAGTGTCCAGA
Organism: Uropsilus gracilis; assembly: GCA_004024945.1. NCBI lineage: Eukaryota > Metazoa > Chordata > Mammalia > Eulipotyphla > Talpidae > Uropsilus > Uropsilus gracilis. The sequence goes on from PVHY01008032.1 coordinate 20,650, forward strand.
CCCTGAGGACAAGATCAGTGACTTCCCTGACAGGACTTGGGCAGAAAGAAAAGACAGGGTCCCTTGTTCAGATGGAATCAAGAATTTCAAGATGGCGGCAGCAGAGTGTGACGCCCTGTAGGGGTCTTTTCTTGATGTGGACCTGGGTCTCTCTGTGAATCCAGGCTTGTCTGAGGAGACTGTCCTCAGAGAGGACCTGCAAGCCCCCTCTCCATGGCTAGGGGTCTTGAATTCCAGCTCGTCACCATTCTTTTTGTTTTTCTTCTTCACCATCATCCTTCACGCCCTTTCGCCCTTTCTCCTTCCTCCCTATTTCTTATCCTCAGCAACCTTGCTTCCTTCATAGTGTCTGTTGTTTGCTACAGATACTTTGCTTAGTTGCGTCATCCGTTGTATCAGTGTCCAAGATTCGCCTTTGCCATGCTGACTTGCTTCATGACACATCGTCCCCTTGAATGTCCTCCATTTTGCAGAAAAGTCATCTTTTTGCAGAAAATCATCTTTCCTTCTGGCTGACTAGTATTTCTTAGTGGGGACAAGCCACGTCTTCTGCCAGTGACCACTGAGCCAGCTTCTGTGCCCCAGCTGTGGAAACAATGCTGCTGTAAAAACTGTAGAGCAGATAAAACTGAAAGTTGATGGTCTCGTGATCTTTGGATAGAGTGCAAACCTGGCATTTCCAAACCATACCATAGTCCATGTTTAATTCTTTAAGGTAAATCCAGGGCTCTTCCCATAGTGGCTACAGCTGTTAACAGCCCCACAGAGAGCGTAGTAGGGCCTCTCTTTCTCCACATCCTCCACACCATTTGCTGGGGTTCCTTTAATGGGTGCCTTTTGCAGGGTGAGAGGATAGTTCACTGCGTTTTGACCTACATGTCCCTTATTGGAAGTGACAGTGGCATTCTCCCATCTGTCTGTTCACCTTCCTACTTTCCTCATTGGTGAATTGTCAGTATTCTTTCTTTCACCTCTTCCTCCTGTGGAGATTCAGTCATTTCAAAAACCAACATTCAAAAGTTCTGGGTGGTTTTAGCGTTCAGTTGCTTGGAGAACAAAACGCTTGACTGGTTAAAGCAAAGATAAGGTGAAGGTACAGTGCCATAGGCTTGTGGCTGAGGTCAAACCCTACCTCAGATCCCTCTAGAGGCACCGCCGACTGGGTTCGGGAGTTCACGTCCTGTTCCAGGCATGTCCTTGACCTGTGACCTTGGCCAGAACATTTTCCCTTCCCAGGCTTGGTTTTCTCACATGCAAAAAAGTGGGGGGCCAGGTACAGTGGCAAGTGCCTTTAATCACAGCCTACAGCGTGAGACTGGGACTAGGAATTACTTGAGTCTTCGGGTTTGAGACCCACATGGGACAACATAATGAGACCTTGTCCCAAAAATTAGCTGGGCGTGGTGGTGCGTGCCTGTAATCCCAGCTACCTGGGAGGCTGAGGCTGGGGATCACATGAGTTCATGGAACCCCGGGCAACGTGAGCCTGCGGTTCCACAGGCAAAATACAAAAACAAAACCAAAAAAGGTAGAGGAGGAGGACGTGGAATGGATCACTAATCTCCCCCCAAATTGTCCCACCGCTGAGCTTGTCCTATATAGGCGAGCTTATCAATACACTGGTTCATACATCTCATTGCGTTCATTCGAGTTTTTGATAGTTCGTGCCACAGATGGCCGTGTGTGGCATTTGCAGGATCAGAAATGTCTTGGAATCACCCTGAATGTGAGTGGGGGAAACCTGGAGAAACCATCAACCTGGGGTTAGCCAAATCATGTTCCCACGCAGCTCAGGACTAGGCTCCGTATCAGCTGGAGAAGAGCTGATGGCTGGGCGAGGCGCAGGCTATGTGGCTGTGTGGATCAAATGAGTTGAAAACACTGTGCACGACGTAATTCTGTTTGGGGGGAAAAAAACAATTTTCTGACATTTCCATATCTCATTCCATGGAACAAAACAATGAAAGATAGCCTTCGAAGCATGATGACTTCTGGGTGTGGGACTGGATGCTTTCTATCCTTAAAAATTCTTTTATATATTTATATAAAATCTTAATTTTTGCCAAAGTTATTTACTGGCAGAAAGGACCAGCACTTGCTTGTTTAGCTGGGGTGTCTGATTGTGGGGGTTCATTTATTGCAGCTTCAACATTTGGCTGTTCTGCCTTCTGACCTCCTCAGGGTGTGGGGGGCTCCACGGAGCAAGGGGTGGTCTGTTCAATAGCTCGATCTCTTTATGAGATGGCTGCATGCACCTCGGCTGTCTCGGCAGTCCCCCAACACTGGGGGGACACCTGCTGTCCCAGACATTCAGGTCAGCTCTGCAAGCCTCACGGCTGGACATGCTTTCTGGCCGCTGGCCCCAGGCCCCCTGCTCTGGGCCAGCTCTGGGTCAGGGGTGCAGCCCGCCCCCCACCGGCCCTCCACCTGAAAGAGATTAGCCGGGACCACCAGAAGCCTGCCAGCTTAATCGAGGGGATTTTGTTTCTGGTTTCCCTGGCCGAGCCCCTCCAGGTGTTTCAAGTGATTAGCAGGGGACCAGGCTGCCGGTCACTGTGCCACCATTGTGTCCCTGGTCCTGTTTCCTGGCCGTGTGGCCTTGGGGAACGACCCCAAATAAAAAAGGCCAGAGCAGACAGGCAGCGGCTGGACCATTTATGGGTGAGGATGGAGAGCCCACCCGAGGCTTTTCCGGCTCCCCGCTCCCCGGCCATGGGGGCTCATTTGCTCCCAGGCGCCTGGCTGGTCTCCTTTATGGGGGGCTTGACACCTCTGGGATGCGAGCCTCGCCGTGGGGCTGCTCTCCTTGCTGGGGCTGGTTCTGCTTTCCTGCCGGCATGGCCTCAGCAAATCCCCCTGATTGCCACCGAGCAGCGAATGAGATGGTCTGTTGCACAGGCAGCTGGCCCCTGCGCCAGCAGATAAAGAGGGGCGCCTCCCCGACATCTGGGGTTTCCCCTGCTGCCTCTTCCCTTGGTGTGGATTACTCTGTTTCCTCTAAACATGCCTCCCCACCGCGCCCCAGCAGTGACAGCTCTTCTCTGAGGGGTGGAAGCCACCAAGAAACAAACAGGAGTGTGATGGAGGGGCAGGGGGGGTGTCCAGTCGAGGTCGCCCTGTGCCCTGGAGTTAGCATTTTCTCTAACCTCACAGTGGACATTGGGTTTCAAGAAATTTGTGAAGAAAGGGATGGAGGAGAAAAGACAAGACTTGGGGGGGCGGGACGCGGCTACTGGGGTCTCTCTGGCTTCCCTACACCCCCTGCTTGCCAGAGCTGATGGGAAGTTTGGGGAGCCCACAGGTCCTTAGTTATAAATCAAGGCGAACAGAGACCTGGGAGCTGGGACGGCCTCAGGCAACACGAAGCGTCTTTCTCAGGTGCCCTCGCAGGCTCACGGCTCCAGAAGGCTCAGGTTCACGAGTTCAAGCCTGATCTATGGGGGAACTGAAGCAGGCAACTAAGAAGGTAACTGTCTGCTGTGCCGCATGGTGGGCAGGAGACAGAGCCAAGGTACTCAGGCCACACAGCCTGGAAGCGGGTTGGGAAGCCTTGGCATGGCAGCCCAGGAAAAGCCAGCCCTGCCTTCCCGCGAAGGGAGCAGAGCCCCTCTGTGGGGCCCTGACGCATCTCCCAAGCCATCTTCCATGGCAAGACAGCCCCTGAGCAGAACATGGAGGCCCACGGCATCAGTGAGTTAGCCGGAGCCCTGGTGAGCGGGAGGGAGCGTGGGGAGAGCCCGCAGCTACTTGGCGCGCCAAGCTCTGATTCTACTCTCTGCTTGGAGTATTTCTTCCCCTCTTGGAGCCCCACTTCCTCATCTGGAAGGAGGGGGGCTGTTATTTCTACGGAGTTCTGTCGGGACAATGAGATGAAGTCGAGACGATGCCGCGCCCCACGCCCAGCGCATGGCTGTAGCAGGGACTTGGCTTGCTGAGAGCCACAGGCAAGCTGGAGCCAGGCCCAGTGGGAGGAAGGGCAGCCACCCCAGAGGACAGAGGTGCCAGGTGTGGGCTGGGGGCTCTTCTCCTGGGTCAGGGCTTTTAGGAGGGTTTGGGCCGAAGAGTGGGTTTTGATGAGGCCGCCGCCAAGGACTCTGCCTGGATGCTGCAATGCCCCCAGGTCAGCCCCGTAGTTGGACATTGCTTTCTAGATCCTTCCAGAAACTCATTAAGCTGGAATCTTTATGCCAGCCTCTAAGCCATCCTTCCTGAGGCCCTGGAGCCCCAGGGCCTGTTATGTTGACCGGCCTCCCTCTTGCCACCTGCAGAAACTACCGGCGTGCAGCCCTCACTCCTCAAGGGCACCTGGATGCAGAGAATGAACGAGCTATTCAGATCCAAGCACAGGGCCCCAGCACAGACATCATCTTCAGAGCCACAGGGGCTGGAGAGAGCTCTGCTCCAGTGCCAGGGAAGGGCAGGCCCAAGGTCCACAGGCAGTTTGAACAATCCCGTGCTTGGTGCCACTTGGAACAGCCAGGGATGGACTCCCTGGCACCTGGTGAATGTCCACATGCCCTTGCCCGGCACCCAGGTCCTTTGAGACCTCACCCCAAACCACGCTGCCCTGCCAGCTGGCTGGACCTGTCCATGTCCACAGGCCACGCTTCTCCAGCTCTAACCTGTGTTCTTCTGTGCCACTGAAGCCCTCGGCGTGAACCATCCTACCCAGTAGTTCTGCCAGTGCCCCCTACCCAAGGCTGACCTGGACCCTTGACGACATCACATCTATGTCCCCTGTTTTCGGGGCTGCTCACTTATGAGATGACCCGTCATTGTGGGGCTGCAGAAAGAAGGAAGCTTTTGAGCGCTGTCAGCAGGGAAACAGGAGCCACCCACACCATTCCAGCCACCCCATCATCCCACTTCTGGGTATTTGTCCTAAAAATGCCAAGGCATTCGTCTGAAGCAGCACGTGCACCCCATGTTCATCGCAGGCCACTTACAATAGCCAGGAACAGGGAGCAACCTGAGTGGGCCCTGGTGACCAATGGACACAGAGGTGGGCATAGATGCTGCTCAACTCTTAAAGCATAAGAGGTGAAATCCTGCCACATCCAAGAGAGATGGCCCAAAAGGGAATGACGTTTCATGAAAGAAACCAGACAGAGAAAGACAACACCGTGTGATGTCACCTGTGTGTGGTATCCCGGGAACACAGGCCAGCAGATGAGCTAAATACAGCAAGGATAAACATTTGGACTATACCACCAATTTGTGGTCATCAGAGAGGAGGGGGAGGGAGCTTGTAAGTTGGGAGAAGGGGGCAACGGTAGGGTAAAGACAGGGTTGTGCTTTCAGCAGTCACACGCGTGTGGCTTCCTAATAACACACATCTGAAGCTGACATCAGGTTATCATGCAGTGCGACTTCAATTTAAAAATGACTTGTCAATGCCCCCAACCTGGGAGCTCCTGGAGGCTGAGGTTGCGGATGTGTGAGCTCCCAGGAGTTCAGGGGACACTGTTCAGTGATCAGTTGCTGTCCACACCCCCCAGGCCTGGGTCTGTCCTCCCTGTTTGCCCACCTCCAGGAGCAGAGGCCCCCTGCTGAGTGTGACCATCCCACGCTAGACTCTCCTGCCTGACCACATGGGACATTCCCCTGTGTGGGTGAGATCACTGAAGCTCAGAGAGGTTCTGAGCTTCCCTGGAGTCACACAGCTAATGAACATCAGGAACAGGGTGGGACCCGGTGGTCTGGTTGGTAGCCATGCTGCCCTGCCATCTGCACCCAGGGAGGCACATAAGGCATCTGTTCCAGAAAGTTCTGAGTGTACAGTGGATAGCTATTTCCTACTCTTCAGGTGTCTGTACTCAGAATAGATTTGATCCTGATTCAATCTTTATATCTCCTACCATCAAAGCACTCATAGACGGGTGTGGTGGCACACACCTGTAATCCCAGCTACCTGGGAGGCTGAGGCTGGGAATCTCTTGAGTCCCCAGGATGGGGCAACATAGCGAGACCTAGTCTTAAAAAAAAACAACAAGCAACAACAACAACAACAAAAACAGGCACTCAATAGCATCTTTCAAAGAAATGCTGATTAATGTGCCTGGCATTGGTGGCTTATGCCTATAGGTGACAGCCTAGGAAGCCATGGCCAGGGATCGTGGTTTGAGCCCACCGGGGGCACATAGCCAAGTCCCGCCAGGAGCAGTGGGGAGATCTAGTCCCAAAAAATAACTGGGTGTGCACCTGTAATCCCAACTACCTGGGAAGCTGAGGCTGGAGATTGCTTGAGTCCATGGTACCCTGGGCAACATGAGCCTGCGGTTCTATGGGCAAAAATAGTGAGAACTAGTTTCAAAAAAATAAATAAATAGCAGCACAGGTGTCTGTGTTCAGGCTGCTGGTAGTGGGTATATTGTCATTTTCTGGTAGAGAACAGAAAGGGTAGGGAGGTGGGGGTCATCAGGGACCTGGGCAGAAAGATGGACTGGCTCTGGGCTGGGGAGCAGGGCACAGAGGTGGAGGGGCTCTGAGCAGGGCGCTGAGGCCTCTGCACAGGAAGTTACATCTTGTCTGTCCCCAGGGGTCGTTTTCTTGCTTCCCTTGTTCCTGGGGGTGTCTATGCCTCGTGGCTCCCACTTTGCCTTCATCTGTTGCTCATCTCATCTCCCTGCTGTTTTATAAGCTCCATGTGGGCGGGGGGTATGTCTTGGGGTCTCTGTGCATAGCACCTACTGGGCAACGGGCATGATCCCCGATGGAAAAGGGGCTCACAGGCCAGGTGCAGGGCCCCCCACCTTCCCTTAGGCCTGTTTCTGTCTGAGCACCCAGGTGTGAAGAGGAAGCATTTTGGAGAAGACTTTGATTTGGTTCGCAGCCTCCAGATGTACCAGGCTGTATGTCCACTCCCCAGGCTCACCTCTCTTCTGTGAAATGGTCAGCCAGGAGAGGCGACTGCCAGCACACAGTAGGTCTTCAGTGCCCACATTTCCCCTCTTTCCTTTTGTCCTTTGGTCTCATTTCACTGTTTGCCCCCTTTAAAACAACAACAATAAACAAAACAAAAATCCTAGGTTCTTGACCTCCCAAGCAAGACCCTTCTAGAAAGAATTCATATGAGAACCGCAGTAGTGAGGTCTGGCATTGGCCTTGGCAGCTGCGTTGGAGTGTTTGGGGCCATGGAAATTCACTCTGACAATCGCTGATGACCCGTCTCTGGCCTGTGCAGGAACCTGACTGGGGGGTGGGGGGTATGGGGTGGGCAGGGGATATGAGGGACCACTTGTGGGTATGCCCTGGGGCACCAGGCTGGGATGGCAGGGGGTGGCTCCTGGGTGTGCCCAGGGTGGGAATGTCACATGCTGAGCATTTGTCACCAGCCTTATCTGAGTGCAGCATGCCAGCTGGCTCCAGAATCAGGCCCCAGAAATCAGATCAAGATTTAGTGAACCCCCTCCGATGAGGGCTGAGAAGAGGAGTGGTTGGGGGGGACAGATGTTGGGAGTGATGCTAGTACAATGGGAGAAATCGGTGATGTTTATTTTTATGAGCTTCTTGAGGCAGAAACAGCACCTCTGCCCCTCCTGCAGCCACCTTGGCAGGGGACCTGGGGCTGCTGAATGAATGAGCAGAGGAGACAAACCCTTTCACACGACGGATGAGGAAATGGAGGCCAATATAAGGAAAGTGACCGCTGAAGGTTTAGCCTTGGACCTGCTCACACGAGTCAGTGACTGAGAACAGCCTTTCCTTTCAACCTGGAGGTGCCTTAGGGTGGGAGCATCCAGCACAGCTGCACATGGGCCTACACACTGGGTCACGGGCTCAGGTCCGTCTGGAGCCCTATTAGCCATTATGCAGACGGCTGACGACTAGGCCTGAGAAGACCTGACCGCGCCATGGCCCTGTGGTCAGCCTGCCCTGGCCCCAGAGTCCCCTGCTGCCCAGAAGAATGACTTGGAGAAGCTGCATGAAAATCCCTGCTGCCTGTGCACCCTTACCCTGGTCCTGGGCCTCACCGCCATCTCTTTCAGATACTTCAGGAATCCCGTCAGGCCTTCTGCTGCCACTTTCTTGTTAATCTATTTATAAATGAGCCTGGACTGGTGGAACCCCATTCTCCTTATTTTCCTCTGCTTATTACCTACCCTTCCATGCCTTGATTTAGAACAAGGAAAACTGCTCCCAGCCCCATGCCTGCCTCTGCCCTCAGCTGTTCCCACTCCCTGCTGCTAGTCCCTCACCAACACACGAAAACACTCCCATTCAAGGCTATGCTACTGCTCTTGCCAGGCATATTCTCCCTGCACCCAACCCAACCTTGTTTTCATCCTCCAGATCTCAAGTTTAATGTCTCGCTCAGAAAGGCACCCCTGCCATCTTCTCTAAAGTAGATCTACTTTAGGGTCTCTAGCAAAGGGTTTTAGTTGTATCCTTTGTGGCACTTAGCAAAATTGGGTGTTACAGATTATTTTGTTTGTCTAAAGTCTGTTTAGTTCTATCACCAGCCAATATATTATATGACGAAAAGGGATCATGTATGTCTTGTCTACCAGTGTGCATCTCCGGTACATAGTAGGCAGTACTGGTGTGCAGAATGAATGAACGAACAAACGAACAAATGAATGAATGAATGAGTGAGTGAATAAGGAAATGAATGAATGTCTTAGGTTCCTGGTAGCAGACTTCATGCAGAGAATAGTTAAGGCTAACTTCTTGGTGTTACAGCTAATAAGGACATAAACCATGAGCAAAGATGCTAATACGCAGAAGTGACAGCTGGGTGTGGTGGCTCGTACCTGTAACCCAAGTGCTGGGAGGCAAGAAGTCAGGGATCGCTTGAGTTCATGGGTTCCAGGCTACCCCGGGCAACATAGTGAGACCTGGTCTCAAAAAAGCCGCTGGGTGTGGTGGTGGGCACCTGTAATCAGCTACCTGGGAGGCCAAGGCTGGGGATTCCTTGAGTCTGCATGATCGGGGCTACCCCAGGCAACATAATTAGACCTAGTCTCAAAAAAACAAAACAGAAGTGACAGTGTCAAGATCATCCAGTGTGCTCTGAGAATGAGGGTTTTGAAATATATTTATCTAGGCTAGTCAGTGACCCACCTGCACAGTGGTCACTGTGCTAGGCATTGGCACTGGCCCATGGGTAAATAAGGAACTAGAGTGTGGTGACCAGGGTCTCTGTGTGGTGTGGCATCATTCTGGAGATCTCCCAATGGGATTTGTGCCCACACTGTGGAAGGGATGGCCACTACTCTTGGCCCACCATGTGGTCATCTTCAACAAATGACTAACAAGTTCTCTAGGGGTCAGCAGAGATGGGGTGTGGGCTGGTGGACCCTGTGTCTCCCCCATTCAGGTCATGATGCTAAGACCAACTTGTACGCTGCTGGTGGGAGTGTACCACATTACAAACTGGAAAGCCATTTGGCAAGATAAAGCGAGAACCTTAAATATAACCAGTAACTCCACCCTGAAGAATCTTCCCAAAAGCTAGGGTCAAAAATGTACACCAGGACATTATTAGTTTCCTCAAGTATATTTTTAGCAACAGGAGAATGGAGAAATGAAGCCATCAAATACCCAACAATATATCGCATAAATCAATAACGGTCCGTTCATGTTCTAGAATATTATTAGATGGTAAAAATCATGTTTCCAAGGAAAATGAGACAGGATGGGGCATATAAACAGTTTTTTTGAAGAATGCAACTTTTTGACATTTTATTCAAAATATAAAGATGTTAAGTTTGACATAAGAAACTTTAGTTCAAAGCAATATAGCAGTCCACATATTATGCCTTTCAAGTCCTAAAGATTCATTTATATAGTCTTAAAATTTCTCAAGATACAGTCATTGGAGGCCCGCTTCTTTGTTTTAATATCATTCATGCTTTTGCAGTTGTTACATAGATTTCTTTTACATCCATAGATATGTACTAGTAGTGACTTTTAAAACATACATACTAAATAACAAGTCTACTTCCTTTATTCAAAAGGTAGATTTCACACTGCAATTTAAAATGACATAAATTCACAAAATACAAAACCTAGTACATAGTAGGAATCCTCTTTTGTAAAGGAAGCATAGAGGCACAATTATTAGGCCATCTGAAATGGTTAATGGCAATTGCCAGCATCCAAGTAGAGTATAAATCATTTTATTGTTATTTTCCAAAAGGTCTACCTTGAGCACATGCTGCATTTATCATTAGAATTAAATAAATAATTTTGTTTCTCTAGAAACATATCATGGCAAATCCTCCCAAATCCTCCATCAGAGAGCTGGTCTTAGCAACACAGTTCTCATCTACTTGGGTTACTGCTTCCCTGTCCTTACTAGTAAGGAAGGGAGGCTAAGACACTCTAATGAAGATACTCCCAAATACAGTGACTGAGATAGAGAGGGTTTTCCTCTCGTGTATTCGTGTAGAGGAAGGAAAGTAGGCAAAGCTGGCTTTGGTTTTACTCCACCAAGTTCTGTCATCCTTAACACACAATTACCAGCCCTGTTCCATGTACTGACTCCAGAGTTCCCAGCAGGAAGAAAGACAAGAGCCCATAAAGGGTAAATGATTCCCTCTTGAAGATGGTGCCTGGTGGTGGCAAAATCTCTCAGGTTGTACTGGCCAGAATGTGGACACATCCCAGGTGTAACATTCCAGGTGTAACTGCGCCCTGTCTAGCTGCAAGGGAGTCTGGCATGCATGGGGCTTAGGGTCCAGTTGGGTAGCTAAGCCCAGCCGATGGGTTAGGCCTGTGTGTGTGTTGTGTAGGAGAGGGAGTTGTACTATTTATAACAATTTTAAGAAGAGAGACTAGATACCAGCCTGTGATAAGCTATTTGAACAAACTAAGCTCAACAGCCAGGCACTGGTCATAGCGACTTGGCTCTTTTCTGAGCCAGCATAAAATATATAACATCCACCTACAACACAGGGTAACCCAAGACTCCAGTGCTGCCAGGATGCAGCCTGTCTCCCCTTCTCACAGCCTCTGTGAGGCTTCCCTCACAGAGTCCTTCTCAGGGGGCCATGGCAGCCATCTTGAATTCAGCGACTTCCTGCATATTTCTCACAGCCACAGAGCCTGGAAAAGCTCCTCTGACAAATTCTTTCCCAAGACTGTGTGTTCTTTCTCGTGGTTTTCAGCTCAGTTGATGTGGATGGATGTCGGTTCTAAATCAGGTGTCTCTCACACGTTCCTTTCTGTCCTTACGGTGACTTGGGGGCTGGGGGTTCTTATCCCCATTTCACCTATGAAGACACAGAGGCCAGGTAGCAAGAGGCTGAGTGGGGCCCTGGAGCCAGGTTTCCCAGCTGCAGCCTGGCCATTGTGCCTCCACCCCACAGCTGCCTTTTTACTTCAAAGCCTGAAAGAGCTGGCAAGGCCCACAGCCTTCCGCGAAGCTCTGTAGAGATGAGCTGCCAAGCCTGCTTGTCTGAAATAGTTGTGGTCCTCAGTTTCTTGGAACAGAAACCCTCTCTCCTGAGCACGGACCAGCCCATCAGCTCCTCCTGTGCTCAGCCCAGGCACCCCTCCTTGCCCCCCATAAATCATTTCCCAGGTCTTTCTACTGGGCACCTCTGCTTGGGATACAGTGTCCCAGCAGGAGGGTCGTGTAGTCCTCCAGACCCCATCAGCAGGACAAAGCAGAGCAGAAGAGCCATGCAGAGCTGCCCCTTTTTAATGCTTGACCAAACTCGGGGTGCACCCAGGACGGCTCCTAGGAGGTTCCTGCTAGAAGGGGCTTCACGTGCTGGACTGGCTGAGCACTAGAACCTCCACCAGGGACAGCTGAGTCCATGAAACACAACATCTCTGGGTCCCAGACTCCAGAAAGGAGCATAATTTGCAGGGCCCTGGGGCCTTGCTACCCACCATGCAACGGAGCCCTGGCCCTTGACCAGAACCTTGGAGAACTTGCTACATGTTCCCTAGGGTCCCCTCATCAGCCTGTGAGTGGCACTGCTGTCCGACCGTCCTCCAAATGGAAGCCCAGGTCCAGCAGACAGTTCCAGCACTTTGCCCCAGGTCACAGGCAGTGATGTGAAGGCCCAGACATGAACACAGGCTGTGGCCCCCTGTACACACCCCAGGCCCTGATGCCACCTGTCTGGAAAATTGACTGCACTGAGTTCTGGAAGGGCAGGTCATGTCGGAGCCCGAGACAAACCTGGCTTCCCTTGTCCGGGTCTCCCTGTCACACAGTGGACTACGTACCTGTCCTGAGCAGGAAATGATGGCTCCCCGGCTGTTCGCTGGTCCTGGACCCTGGGACCAATGTCCACTTTCCACATCATCTTTTCACACCTGAGTTGGCGGCCATTCCACTATCACCAGCCAACAGAGATACCACGTCTGTGATTTGGCTTGTTCTATAGGTAACAGTTTTGTTGTTGTTGTTGTTTGTTTGTTAGTTTTTGAGACTAGGTCTTGCTATGTTGCCCCGGGTAGTCCTGATCCCATGGATTCAAGCAATCCCCAACCTCAGTCTCCCAGGTAGCTGGGATTACAGGCACCCGCCACCGCACCTGGCTGCTTTTTCAAAAACCAGGTCTCACCATGTTGCCCAGGGTAGTCTTGAACCTGAAAAATCAAGTGATCCCTGTCTTCTTGCCTCCTGGTGTTTGGATTATAGGTGCACGCCACCATGCCTGGCTCAGGCCACCATTTAAAAAAAGTAAAAGGGGTCAAGTGAACATAACTTAAATAGCATCCTTTGCTTAGCCCCAGACAGCCAAAGTATTGTCACTGCAACTTGTGATCAATATAAAATGATTTGCCATGGCAGGGAATATGGACTCTTAAATCTGGAGGGCCTGTCTCACTTCCGACACATTTTGATGCAGTTGAACCACATGTGAAGGGCACAAGGTGGCTGGTGTCTGCAGTTCTAGAAGTTTGCTAAGTCATACTGTGACCCGTGAACTGGTGTCATCAACTCCTCTGGGGGTGAGAGAGACTCGATACCAGCCCCCACCCCCCGACCCACTGAATCCGATTCAGCATCTTGACCAGATCTCCAGGATATCTGTGTGCCCATTTGTGTGAGAGATGCTGCTTTCGAGTCCTCCCCCGTTTGGAGGGAGGAAGCCTCAGAGGCCTGTGTGTACATCGAAAGCCATGGGGTCTTCTTCCCAGAAAAAGATAAATATGCAAATGCACACAGATTTCTGCTTAGGGTTCCCAGAACTTCCCCCAGCGCTTGGGAGCCCAGCCAAGGACCCCTAGTTCTGGGGACTCCACACCAAGAACTCTGGCTCTGAGCAAAACCTGTAAGCAGTGCAGACTTTGCTGCTGTTCACACACGAAGCCTTTTCCACAAGTTTCCATGCATAAAATGGGCTGAGAAGGAACCATGGTGCTGAACAGGAATGTAGCCTCGTTGCTATGGATCCTGCCTTCATCTAACCCCAAACTGAACCTGGGATCCGGCTTGAACTGACACGGCTCCTCACCCCCAGTTCCCAACTGTGGTCTCCTGGCTACACGCTGGCCACTTGAACTGGCTCTTTGGTTTTCTCTTCCAACTCCCCAAGAAAATGCTGAGGCCAAACTGTACTTTGGAAGAGCAGCCACTGGAAGCCTAGTCAGCAGTGTACCCAATGGCAGGCAAGGTCATGGTGTCAGTGGGTCATTTCCACGCAGAAGTCCTAGAATCCAAGATGGCGTCCACTGGCTTTCAGCACCTCCATAAATCCTCAAATGATAGGAGTGAAGGAGCTGGTAGATCATCTCGCTCCTGGTCTCCTCCATCTGCAGAGAAAGAAACTAGGACCTGGAGAGCGAAGGTGATGACTTCCAGTCTCTCCATCGCCTTCTCTGCAGCTCTGAGCTGACCAAAGAGTCCTCCTGCCCCTTGCAGATTTCACATGACCCACGTGATGCACTTTCTCAAGCTCTTGCCCATGTTTTGTCCTCCTCAGAGTGCCCCTCTTTTGCCCTCCAGAGCTCATGCCGGGGCCACAGCTAGCACCCAGCATAACGGGACCCCCTCTTTGCTTAGCAGACAAGATTTCCCTCCAAACTAAAGAAGCTTATGCTCAGGGGTTCTCTTAACTGCTGCCTTCTGCCATCCTACAATCATGTTGTTTCAGCTTTAGACCCCAATTTCTGCCCCCCAAAGTTGTTTCAGCTTCAGACCCCACAAAACCTGCCTCTGCACCTGCTACACAGACTCCTTTGTCTTTGGGACAAAGTTGAGATTCCCACAGACCAGCTTCAACTGTTCTTCCACCGCTGACCCCACTTTGCTGCCCTGAGACCACTGAGTCCTCGCCACTCCTGCTCAGGCTCACCCTAGGGCACCCTCCCAGCCCAGGCCTGACTGACAGGCCTCTACCTCAGGGGGGTCAGAGTAGTGTCCCTGCCCCCTGTCCTCTGCCTCCCCACAGGGTCAATATTGACAAAGCTCTGGCAACAATACCAGACCTCGAGCCAGCACCTGTGTTTGTCAGTAACATGAATTAAAATTGAGAAAGCAGCTTCGCGTCTTTCTCAGCCTGTGCTCTTATGGGCAAGGTGTCTGTGGGAACGTGGTATCGGGCTGGTGTGCTCACCAGATATGCCCACGCTTCCCCGGGCAGTGCCCTGCTTTGGGTGTCAATGTGCAGAGCCCCCTTCCAGGGCCTCTCCTCCCTGCTCCATTCTTTAACATCCTTGAAGACTCACCTGAGAAATCTAGCCTCTGAATGGGCTGCTACATGTCCTCTAAGTATAGCGGTGTTTTTGCTGCCAGATGCTAACCCAGAAATCCAGTGAGGAGGTAGTTCTGGGTTAATTCTGATGAGGAGGACAAAAGGCGGAAAAATGGGTGACTCCTTCCAAGAAAACTAAGAAAAAAGAAATCATGAGGGTATTATTCCCCAGAAACCCTGGAGGTTAACTTCCCCTCATGTCTAGTTAGCCGAAATCTATCATGTGCCCATGGCTGGTGGGGAGACTGGAGCCTCCATTTTGAAAAAGCCGCCATTTTGAAAAAGCCATTGCCACCATGCTTGGCAGTGGGTGGGGTGCCCCAGCTCAGGCTGGCCTATCACCCACGTGTCTATACGTGCCATAAACTTCTATACCCACCAGTGGGCTCGTCCCTCCGGATCCCTATCGCCCACTGCACACCCTCCATGACATCGGTGTGTATCTTGCCTTTGTTGATCTTGTTCCAGAGGTCAGGTTTGGGATAGTGTGCCTGTGCCCCCTACTCTCCTCAGCTCCTAGTGTGGGACCTGGAACCTCCTTAAATGATTCAATGTCCCACCTTACTGCACAATTTGTTCCTTGTCTTGGACACACTTGATGAGATACTCTAAGGTCATTTATACTTTCTCTTAAACTGCCAGCTCCTTGAGTAGAGGCTTGGACTGACTAGATGGGTATTTCTAGATGCCCTGCTACCTGGCACATGGGCATGACAGTATTGTGAGACCAGGCACCCGAGTTTCAGGGCTCCTTGCAGTGCTACAATGAAAAACAAGCTCACTACATGCAGCCTGGCTGAAGCACTCAAACAGGAGGGTAAGGGAAGAAGTCAGACATAGAAGAGCAACTGTGTCAGATTCTATTCACTCCAACATAGCAACACTTGGTGATGGTGGAGAAGAGTGTGGTCTTCTGGGAAGCTGGGCTGGGAGGGGGAACAAGGGACTCTGGTGCCTGGAGAGGTTCTGCTTTTGAGCTGGATGGTGATGACATGCGTGTACCTGTCAAGAATGAATCAAGCTTTGAATGGGAGCATATGCAGACAACAGACTCCTCTGCTAAGGAGAACTGAGCTAGCAGAGCTTGAAAAGCCAGGAAGGACACTGAGGTACCTATGACCCAATGAAAGGCACCCATGTGAAAAGACTCTGTGTCGTGTGCTTTAATTATATGTCGTTCTAGATAGGGTGTCACTATGGAGACAGTGAAAATGAGTAGAGGTCAGGGGTGGAAGGAGTGGGAAAGGTGGTAAGGCAGAGCACAGAGGACTGCAGGGCCGAGAAACTGTTCGTTGTGATGCTGGTTGGGTGGGTACGTGCCATGCCACTTCTGTGCAAGCCCACAGAATGTGCACGCCACAGTGAGCCACAGTGAGGGTAAACTGTGGCTTTGGGGGAGGTAGGCTGTGCCCATGTAAGTTGACGCTTGTAGCACATGTCACTTGGGTGGGGGCCCCGGTGCTTGGAGGGTAGACTGGGGGATGGGGAGTGACAAGCTCTGTTTCATCTGCTCAGTTTTGTTGTGAACTTGCTACTGCTCTAAAGAATAACGTCAGTGAAAAAACAGTGAGCCGTAACTTTCATACACTCAGTGGAGGAGGGAGCTGTGACAACTGGCATGCCCAAAGATCTCCCAGGAAGCGAGGCCTTGCCTAAGTTCTATGCCTTTACTCTTTCTGGAAGGTAGAGGGCAGGGGCCTGCCTAGCTTGGTCTCCTTGATCCTGCCCTGGGTCAGGCAGGGAAATAAATACCTCTGGGAGGGTCACAGATTTCTCCATGCTGTGGGGACTGTTTTCCTACAGACAGGGAGACTGAGCTCCGAGAGGCAGCAGACAGGTGCAAGGCCACCCAGAAGACAGGTGGCTGAACCAGCACTGGTTCCCTGCGTGGTTGGACAGCAAAGCCTGTTTTCTGGATCCCTTGCTCTGTGAGCCCTGATTTTCAGTACAGGGAGCCCCAGAGAGCTCGAGGTATTCAGGGTATGCTGGATAGATTTCACTGTGGCGATGTTTTCCCTCCATTAATTGCTATTGTCTCTGAGACATGGTTACTAAGTGCCCTGATCTTAGCTGTGTTAAAGGGAGGTTTCAAGCTCAAGTTCAACCATCAGCCTGTCAATTGCTTTGACACCTTGATTCCCTGTCACCTGGTAACTACTAAAAGGTGTAATATTCTGAAGCCTTTAATTTTACCTTCTGCAAGTGGCAAGAAATTGATGGGGGCGAGGTAGGGTACAATGTGGACATGTGCAAATTACCTTTTGATTCTCAAGAATGTGTATTATACATCTGCTGTCCGCCTGGACAAAGATCTCTGTGCCTGGGATGAGCTGGGTTGACGGCCATCAGTACATAATTGCTGGGCTCAGCCCATCTCTTCTGCAATAAAACCTTGCTCAAGGTCAGCCTGAGGTGTCCATCTCAAATTTTCCAAGACTAAGTGAGCTGCATGAGGAACAAGATGGTCTCAGAGAGGGTAACTGGCCCCAGCTGGGGAAAGGAGTATGTGAATATGTATATAGATTTATGAGTATACACATATGCGAGTGCATGTATGAGTGTGTCCGAGTGCATGTGTGAGTGTGCATAAGTGTGTATGTGTTATGTGATGATGCCTTCAGACCAAGTAAGATGAGATGGTCATCTGGAAAATAAGACGGAGCCCTTTATTCCTTTTTATGAGTGTGTAATACTCCAGCATATGGATGTCACAACTTTTGCTCATCCTGTCAAATGTTGCTGGACTTTCTGTGGCTTTTACCTGTTGACCACATGACTGGAGCTGCTGTTAATATGGTGTGTGAGGAACTGAAGTGGGTTTCTCATATGGGAATTTGATACTTAATTTGTTGAGGAGCTGCCAACCTTTCCCACATCATCTGTGTTAAGTAACACCAACAATGTACAGGGGTCCCAATTTTCCACACTCCTGTCAAGGCTTGTTATCTTCCTTTTTTTTATTTTTCTTTTTTATTTGTTTGTTTGTTTATTTTATTTGTGACTAGGTCTCACTGTGTTGCCCAGGGTAGTCTTGAGCCTGCAAACTCAAGCGATCCCTGGCCTCTTGCCTCCCAACTCTTGGACTACAGGCACGTACCACCACACCTGACTTGTTTTCCTTTTTTTATATAGTGCTATTCTTTCTTCCACTCCTCCTGAGTGCCCCCCGCCCCCTACCCCGGCCACTCCACCACACACCCTTGCCCCACTAAGCAGTGGAAGGCTGACAGTCCTCACCCTAGGGGAGCACAGCCTCATGGAACTGAGGGAAGGTGGGCACTGATAGGAAGCCCCAAGCCTTCCTGGGCCCTGAGAGCTCAGGCCAGCTGCCTTCCCAGCTGTGGGTGGGGGAGCTGGAGTTCAGACATGGGGTCCCAGACCCTTTCAGGGGGAAGCAGGAGACAC
This sequence comes from Uropsilus gracilis, assembly GCA_004024945.1. Classification (NCBI taxonomy): domain Eukaryota; kingdom Metazoa; phylum Chordata; class Mammalia; order Eulipotyphla; family Talpidae; genus Uropsilus; species Uropsilus gracilis. Next base: position 38,715 of record PVHY01008032.1, read on the forward strand.
AGCAGACTTCAGTCTGACCTCGGCTCTGTCATCTGCTCACAGTAAGCTAGCAAACACTGACCTGTTCAGAGGCTTGACAGTGACAGGGGCGTGAAACTGTCTACCTGGAGGTGTCCCTGGGAGACTTATGCAGACACACAAGAATCCCAGGCCTGGGCCTGATGCATGGCGGATACTCAGTGAAAACGCCTGCCTTTCCTTAGATCAATGGAGAACAGGGAAGTGTTTCATTCTATTTAACCCCAGTCCCTGAGGCCGTTCCTGACTAGCAGATGGAGATGGTTCTAGACTGAGGAGTCAGCCTCTGGTGGCAGCCCCAGCTGTGGACCTAGCGCTGTCGACCACCCCAGGTGCACCCCGGCTCTCTGCCCACAATTCCCAGGTTTGGCATGAATTGGGGCTCCCTGGCTGGAGGGAGTCTAGAGGCTGTTGTGACAAAAGAACCCAAGTGTTGTGGCAGCAAGCAACAGAAGTCACTCCCACAGCTCTAACATATGCTGTCAAGGGGAAACATGTGCAATCAAGGCATGAGGGACCATGCGCTTTCTGACAGTTCCAGCCCGGGGGGCTGGTGCTTGGAACCCTTGGCTTTAGCTTCTCCCTGTGTCTCCCCCCAAATCCTTCCTCCTCATAAGGAGACTGGTCCTTGGACACAGCCTAAGCCAGGCTGATTCCATCTCAGTGTGTCTCACCCTCAAAGACCCTATTTCCAGATAAGGTCGCCTGCAGAGGGCGGGAGGGTGGGGTGGGGGGGAGAGGAGGTAGGAGCCTAGCTCCCGGTCGGGGAGACCCCCCTCCCATCCCATGCTGCACGGGTGAAATCAGTCACCTGCAGGACAGGTGAAGACACATCTGAATCTCACCAGCGGGAACAGAGGGTCCCGCGGCTGAAGTGTCCCTGGAGTATGGGGAAAACCAAGCTCAGGGCGAACTTCCCTTCTCCTGCTGCCGTTTCTGAGCTCCAGGCTAGAGCCAAAGGCACAGAAAATGAGGGCAGATGAGCCGGGGTGCACCAGCCGATACAGACCCGGTGGATGCAGACCGCAGGGCTCTCTGTGTGGCCGCTGGGACAGGCCGGGTGAAGACGCATCTGAATCTCTCTGCTTCTCTGTGGTGGGTGGAGTGGTGGGTGCCTGTGATTCTTCCCCCCCTTCACTTTCCTAAATGTGCCTGTCTCCTGCGATGAGTGGATATTACCTTGATCAAAACCCTGCAAGCGGGAGGTGTCTGGCTCGCTGGCCGAGAGGGGCGCTGCTGGCGGTTGTGGAGGCTAGCTTTCCTCGAGGGCTCACCACCTCCCCCAGCCCCAGCCCTGAGGCTGCCTGACTCAGATTGGTAAGGTGCCCGGAGAGGCAGCGGCCAGTCTTCGCTCAGGAGAATGAGGGGTCGTGGTGGATGATCAGTCGCCCTGATTTACATCAATTTACATTCAGCTCTCGAGTAATCTACATGAAAATCAGGCAGCCTCCCAGCTATTCTGCTGAAATCAGAGGAGGCCGGCTTGGTCTGTGGGATACAAGGGGAGAGGCTCCCTCACTTCCCAAACCCTGGGCAGATTAATTTGTCAACCAAAACAAGGAGCGGCGTGGTAATCATGGCTGCCGAGGCCTCCTTCACTCGCCCCAAATTGGATAGATAAATGGATATTTGTGCTTTATTAGCCTGAATGTTTGGTCGAGTTTCATTTTCCATTTCCTTCCCCTCTGTCAGGGCCTGGCATGCTTTCTCATATGAGCTTATTGATGCCATCATTCTCTCAGCCACCGCGCCAACAATAACTCGCTCACTGAGCTATGCTATTCTGCTAAGCTCCAGGCTTCTGTCCCCACCCCACACGGGGTGTGGTGGCCCTGCTGTCGACTAGAGCTTTGAAAGAAAGTTCCATGTCGGTCCAACCTACCTGGAGTGATGTGTGTAACCCTCCCGGGTACCGCCGGGCACACTTAGCACATGTATCGCGTAATGACTCTCACCAGCAAGCCAGAGAACAATTTCGGTTGTTCCCAGAAGGCTCAGTCCCGGGTACTCTAGTCAATATCTTCTACCGGACTGAGGTGAGGACTCCTCGTTTCTGCCCCTGTCAGTTTCATCTGGATTTGGACTTCCTAGAAATGAAATGATCCAATGTATAGACACACGAGCGTACATGTTGGATAACCCCATTTCTAGGAAGTGCAAATGCCAGCAAACCTTATTTTGGTCATCATTCTATTTATAAAATTCATCTTTGTAGCCATCATTTGTTCTTTCTGCTTGCTACTGAGTATTTAATCATCTGCCTGTACTGCAGCATCTGTTCTCTGCTTGAGGGGCACTGGGTTTGCTTCCGGAAAGACTGGTCCAACATCCCAATGAATTTTCTTGTGTGTCTTTCAGGGGTCTTGTCCACCCATTTCTTGAGTGTGCACCCGAGAGTGGAACTGCAGGCTCACTGGGTCAGCCAGTGTTAGTGTCAACCTGGACTTTTAAATTTAGACCCTTTGGTCTGCTTTCCCTGATGCCTCTTCCAGATTTTGTGGATGAACTCCCTCCTCCCACCCCTAATTTGGACTCATGGAATGTAACTCAGGTTTCTGGCTTTCAGCATAGTACAGGTACGGCAGCCTCAGCTGAGAAGCTCAAGATCCAGTCCATTCCCAGCTGTCCGGGGAATTGCTCTGTGTATCTGGGAACATGGCTCTATAGGAACTGAGCTCAATCCCTGTATTAAATACATAGCATTTAAGGTACTTTCCAAATCTGAGACTTACACATGGTAGGCTGAACCCTGAGCTCCCTAAGCCCGCATTCTCTATGGGCCTGCTTTTTAATTTTGTTGAGAGAACCAAATGCATGTGTAAATGTACAACAACTGGCTAAGAGTAAATGCTCCATATAGCTTAGCAGATACACAGTGTGGGAGGTGGAAACCTCCAGTAACTGCCGTCTCCAGAGACAAAGACATTGGGTCCCATCCTGCAGGCATTTCTAAGCTCATCTATGACCTGGCATGCCAGTGGGGTCACCCCCCCCCCCAGCTAGTTTTTTGCCATGAGTCCTTCCTTACATTTTGATCTTCATCAGCACTTCCTTCTCATTTGCTGGGAGGGGGTAGAAGCAGGCTACGCTCAACCCACATTTTTCTCCAAAGTAACTTATTATTTTAACGTTCTTTTTTCTACATTTGTTAGAAATATTAAGTATTTGCAAGAGTTGATTTATGATCCACCTTTGCCAATCGCACTAACATGAGCTGAAAGCTAGAGCTTTTTTTTCAATTCAGTCGGCACTGATCTTTTGCCACAAAAGGATCTCATTGGGAAGCCCTTGTAAAATGCTCCCTAGAATTTCATCAAACTTCTTTGCTTGCTTTTGTGTCATCTTTATATAGAAAATAGATCTAAGTGTGATTATGTCAATCACATGGTAGTTTTCTACAAATGTCAATGGCCACCTTCAGTTTATGCTTACACCATCGGATTCTTGACAAGGAGCAGACACAGTCAATTACCCAACCCAAGCCCTTGTCCCTCAAGGGACTGAACAAGGTCATGATCACTTTCAAAGTCCACAATCACCCCTTGCTTGAGGATCTCCCCAGAGCTTGGCCTGGCTTGGGTGCTCTGCTACAGAATTCCTAAGCTGTAGCAGAGCCTTCTGCTGGGGCTCCTTCACCCCCCCCACCCCCAGAAGGCTCCAGCATGGTCCCCTCCAAATGTCTCAGGGGTAACAATTCCAATTCTTCCTTTGTTTCCAGCCCTAGAAGCAGTGGCTGCTTCCTGAAGTTGCTACTCCATGACAGTCCAGAGCTCTCTTTTTACGACTTTAGTTACCCCCTTTTAACAATTTTATACCAGGGAACCATTTCTTATATCAGACCCTCTCTGTTCAGTGAGCTGGTGTCATCCGCTCCCTAGCTGGTTCCACAGGTCCATGTTCCAACCACTGATGAGTTGCTAGCCATCATAAAGCCTCACTTTTCTGATCTGTGAATAGGGAAGAATTATAGCAGAATCCCCATCAACATGGAGTCACCTTTTAGGTTCATCCCTTTCTTCCAGAAGCTTCTTGCTTCTTCCAGGCTGCTTAAGGTCCTCTGAATTGTGACCCCTTGACTCCCTATACCCTGCCCTTTCATTCATTCAACAAGTATTTGCTGAGCACAGCTGTGGACTGAACTGTCTCTCTGAATCCACAGGAGGAAGCCATAAACCCCACCGTGACTTTATTTAGAGATAGGGACCTCATGGGGCAATAGGGGTTACCTGGCAACCTGATGCCAGGAGGAGAAAACCCACCAGAAACCCCAAACCTCCAGAATCTGGACCTCAGACCTCAGCCTCCAGAACTGTGAGAAAGTTAACTTCTGTTGCTTACGCTACCATTTGTGGTACCAAAGCAGACAAAGACAAGCACCTACTATGTGTCAGACAGACCTGGTGCTGGGATATAGGAACCATCAAAATGGACAAAGGTCCACGTCCATTCTTAAGTGGGGAGAAAGAAAACAGAAGAAAACTGGTAATACATCTGCACTCCATCAGGTGGTATTGAGTTCAAAAGGGGCTAGAGCCAGGGCAGGCACTGACTGCAGACAGCCGGTAGGTGGTGGGGGTGGGTGGGGTGATGTTTTAGTAGAGACTATAAGAGGTAAGGTCAGAAGAAGTGCTGGTGTTAAGATGCTGGGGAAGGGTGTCCCTGGCAGTGGGAACAGCAGGTGCAAAGGCCCTGTGTGAGAAAACGCTCAGGGCACCTGTGGCCGCGTGAGCAAGGGAACTGGGACTGGTTGGTGGAGAGAGGGAGATGGAGCGCTTGGGGCCCACAGGGCTGCTGTAGGAGTTGCAGGTTTCTTCTGAATCAGGTAGGAAGTTTTTATTGTTTAGTGTTCGCCAGAGAAACAGAACCAATAGGACGTGTGTGTGTCCGTAAAAAGACTTATTTCAAGGATTAACGGGCTTGTGTGAGAACAGAGGCTGGAAGTACAAATGTACAGAGCAGACTGATCAACCAGCAATACAGGCAGACTCTGAGGCTGCTGCTGCTTCTCAGGGAATCTCAGGGAACCTAAGACCTTCACCTGATTGGCATGGCCTACCCCATTGTCATGGGTCCTGTCAGTCACTTAAGGTCGATGGGAACCATATCTACAGCATCCCTTCCAGCAACAACTGGATCTGTATTTGAGTGAGCAGTTGGCTACAAACCCACCCATGGATGAGGTGACATTCTCTTGGTTCACCTGTCGTGGTGGTTTTTTTTTTTTTTTTTTTTGAGACCAGGTCTTGCTATTTTGCCCATGGAACCGCAGACTCTCATTGCCTGGGGTACCACAGACTCAAGCAACCCCCAGCCTCAGCTTCCCAGGTAGCTGGGATTACAGGCACATACCACCACGCCCAGCTATTTTTTTGGAACTAGGTCTCGCTATGGGCCCCAGGCAGGACTCGAACCACGATCCCTAGCCCCGGCCACTTCATAGGCTGAAGCTTACAGGCACGAGCCACCATGTCTGGCCTTGTCATGGTGGTTTCTGACTGACTTGTGAATGATGTGATCTGAGTAACTTTGGAAAGGGTCCTTGTGGCTTCCTCGTGGAGAAGAGTCTGCAGGGTCATGCCGAGCACCATCTTAGAGAAGGCAAGAGGCCACTGTAGGCGCCAGGGGATAGCGGCCTAGCAGCTTGTGGCCCAGAGGCTGCAAGCTCGGGGACTCATGACTGTCCTTGCAGATGGAACTAGCACACACTATGTGCTGGTCTCCTTGCAGACAAGGGGCCACAGAACCTTGTCCCACCATGCGGCTGGGGCACAGCATGTCTGTGAACCAGGAATGTAGGGAAAATGAGCAACTGAGACTCCAAAAACATAAAAGGTGAACTCGACAACAATGGGAATGTTGCTGGCGGGGCGGATGCTGAAATAAGTCAAAGGAGAAAAGCAAATGTTGAATGATTTCACTTCTATGTGAAGCACAAAGAAACGAGGGATAGGCAAGAACAACGCAAGCTCTCCCCTGAGATCTGACTACAGAACTGAGACTACCCAAGGCGGGGCAGGAAGGTGTGAGCAGAGGGGGATGGGAGCCCCGTGAACTGTGGAGGAGGGTGACTGGGGCTTTGGCACTGGGTAACACGCACGTTGCAGAGGTACAAGTCTGTTCTCTTAACCCCACCATGCTGGAAGCCACCATCACCTAATAAACATCACCATAAAAAGTGAGCACGTTTTGTATAAGAAGGCAGCATGCTAATGCTCCCTGTCACCCCTGGGCTTTACTGTGCAGCCTCTCTTCCAGCGTGAAGCATCCGAGGAAGCCCCAGCTGCCACCACACCCCAAAATCCACTCCTGTCTGGGGACCGAGCCCGGACCACGTTCAACAAGTCTCTCTGTTCCCCCAACCCACCCTTGAGTACAAAGGGGCAAAGGTGCCCCTCTGGGGACCTACTTGCTGGGAAGGGCTGAGAGATGGAACATGACCAGCCATGTCCCCAGCGCTCTTCCCAGTCATCCAGAGAACGAGGGAGACATCTGAGTGCTTCCAGGGTGCTCCCCAAAGCTGGGTGGACTCCATCCTGTCTCCTTAGGAACTGAACATGAGGACGATCGCAACAGGATCTGGGCAAAGCCCCCCACCCCCAACCTACCCACGTAGGAGGCGACGAACCCTTCACTTTTGTGGCAAAGCGGTTTCTTTTTCAAGGCACCTAAAATTTAAAAAGAAAGAAGGCAGCAGAGCACATGGGAGGAAAGGAAGAAAGGAAGAAGCCGCCATGTTTACATGGAGCGCGGGCCCACATTCCTGCCGTGTGGAACACAGCGTGTCCGAGCCGGCAGCTCTCTGGCCCGCGTCCCTGGCGTGTTACAGAGCAGGGAGCCAGGTTTCCTTCTGGATGTCTATAAATAAAGTGCTCCGTCCACAGGCAATTGGGTGGAAGCATTTTTCCGACCAGTGTGCATCTGAGTCCCATTTCTCCGCAAGAGGCACATCAGATCGGAGATGTTAGTTTAAGTTCATTGCTATGTGCAATCATAATAGTTTTTTCACAGTATCTATTTCTCTTCTTTCCAGCCTCCCCTTCCCCCCTGCCCAGCCCAGGCTTTCTGGAGACATTCATAGCACGCAGGCCCAGCGTTCCAAAATTCTTTCAATTTAAGACATTTGGCAGGGAATGGGGTTGAGTTTCTTTTGTTGCAGGTAGAATGCTCCGCTTTGAATCCCCTGGGCGGCCAGCGGAGTCGCCCTGCTTTGGTTTTAACAGCAAGGCAGGGCTGATCCATCAGCCCCCTTCTCCCTAGCTTCTCGGGAGCTCAGAGTCAGCAGCTTCTCATATCTTATGGCACGGCCGCGAGTCCTCGCTATCCTTGTTCCTCTGATTTTACCTGTATCCTCACGGAAACGGAAGTTCAACAGAGCATCTCCAAAGTGCTGTCAGAGACAGGATGCAGAGAAATAATATTTCAGCATGGAAGGTTGAAGTGGATGACATGCAGTGTGTGGGTGCGCAGGGAAAGTCAGGAAGGCGAGGAGGAAAGTGACCTTTGCCAGCACAAACTGCACCTCTCAGTACGTCAGCCCTTGGCACACATTTGCCAAGCTCTTGGACACAGATTGGGTCAGCTGGGGCCTGCTGGTGGCAGAGCTAGTGTGTGTCCCATCCCAGGGTGGCCTTCTTAACAACCAAGGGAAAGGTAGGCCAGCACCAGAATACGCCTAACAGCACAGCACTGTGTGCTTGTGGGCAGAGAGCAGGTCTGACTGACAGCAGGAAAGACCAGAGAGTGAACCTCATGGGAACAGGTTAAATGCAAGAAGGTTAATTATACCCATCCATCTGATCATTCATCTCTCTTTGTCTTCATCTATCTATCCATCTTTCTGTCCACCTGTCATCCATCCATCTACCTACCCATCCATCCATCCATCCATCCATCCATCCATCCATCCATCCATCCATCCACGCATCCATGCATGCATCCACGCATCCATGCATCATCCATGCATGCATGCATCCATCCATTCATCCACGTATGCATGCATGCATGCATCCATTCATGCATGCATCCATCCCTCTGTCTGTCCATCCCTTTCTGATTCCACTATATAACAAAGACCTCATACCTCCCCACAAGGAGTGCTGGACTGAGATAGTCCTTCAGAATTGTCCCATAGTCAGTGCATTCACAGCTTCATCACAACTGGTTGTTGAATGCAGTTGCCTACAGGAAGTGAGTATGACCTCGTAGCTGAGGACTTGGCAGGGGGACAATCAGCTGAGGGCCCTTGAAGCCAGTGCTCTGAGCATTGGGGAGAATGAGGGTTGCTGCTATAAAGGGACAACTATGGGTGGCACCACCCAGGCCCCAGCATCCTGCTGGCTATTCTCCATTTGATTGTTCATGCACAGTCCGCCCTCCATCAGGTTGTGGGCCCTTCAAGCCCAGAAAAGTGTCAGATCCAGAGCACTTGTTGGATGAAATAAAGGAGTGGAGGAGAGAATGGCTGTGAGCTCTTCTAATGCATCAGGCACAGTGCTGAATGCTTTATATCAAGGACCTCATTTACTCCACAGGACAACGTAGGACACAGGATCCACTGTCCTTGTTCTGCAAGGCTAGGAGATTGGGCTTAGGAAACCAAGTGGTTTGCTCAGTGGCACTCTGAGTCAGTACTGAATCCAGACTCCACAGCTCTCGTTTGCTAACTGCCACCTCTCAGGACAGGCCTGGAGAGAGCGGGTATCAGTGGGCTTCCTGAGTGGCTGCAAGAGTCAGGCCTTTCAGCCCAGTCATTGGTTGCACTTAGGATAGTGTGAGAGGAGCCACAGACTATGAACACACAGCTCCACTGCCGTCCAGGAGGGGCTGACCTCCCTCTCATGGGTCTTCATACCCCTGCATGGTGACAACACCAAAAGCAAATGCACTTGGAACCCAGGCTCTTCCCATGTGCCAGACCCTCACCCAGGGTCTCACTGGACACTCAGACCTAACCTAGCTAAACTGAAAGTCACCAAATCTGTCCCCACCAAGTGGCATAGCCATCCTCACAGTCACAAACCTGGGGTTCTCTTCGATGGCATTCTTGATGGCCCCCCATCCTTAAGCAAGACCTTCCTGATCTACTTCCAAAGTCCCAGATCAGCCCTCTCCAACTGGTTTTCCTGCTTCCTTCCCATGTTGCCCATTTTCCCAAAAGCTAACCTGTCCAGAACCATGGCACGGAGATGTTTGCCCAACTTGAAAGCAAACAAATAAATATGCCCGTTTCACAGCTGCTGGCAGAAGACACGAGCCTTGTAGGTCAAAGACAAAAAGCCTTTATTGCTCATAGCAAGACAGAGAGTCAGTGGGCTCAGTCCAGGTTCCTGACACCAGCACCATAATAGCAGGTGGGAGAGATGTCTGCTCTGGGTCAGAGAGGGAGCATGGTTTCATCTCTCAGGCCTGCACACCGCAAGCGTGACCTTGAGAACTGGCTCAAATGGAGCTGACTGCAGTGGCACGCAGCTTTAATCCCAGCCTAGGATGGGAGACTGAGACTGGGAATCACTTGAGTCCGTGGATTTGAGACCGACCCAGGGCAACATAGCAAGACCTAGTGTCAAAAAGCAGGTGGGCATGGTGGTGCGCTCCTGTAATCCTAGCTACCTGGGAGGCTGAGGCTGGGGATCGCTCGAGTCCAAGGTACCCTGGGCAATGAGAATCTGTGGTTCCCCAGGCAAAATAGTGAGACCTAGCCTCAAAAAAAAAAATGGCTCAAATGGAAAGCAATCAGTTTGCATCCATGACAAGCCCAGTAAGATGAACAGCCACTGGCCCAGAACAAATTGCAGGCTTCTTAGCATGGCCGCAAAGGGCCAGAGAGCCTGAACTTTATGGGCCCCGGATGTCCACCATCCCAGCTCACTCCACCTTCACCCTCTTCATGATCTGCCCTCACGGTCTTAGCAAAAGCTGTCACACTCTGAAGTGAGCATTCCCTGCCATCGCGTTTCTCCCCTTTGTAATCAGCCCATGAGGGCGAGGGCCTCATCTTGCTCCCCACTATACCCTCAGACCTTAGAACAGGATCTAGGTGCTAAACAAATACGGGGTGACATGGGGTGCTATGTGAATGCAAGGTGGGGAGCAGCCCAAGTTCGGGAGACCGAAGACGCTGACAGGGCCACCATTCCATGGTGGGAATCCCGACCATGTTGGTTCTCAGCGCCTTGGAAACATGAAACCCAGTGACTCAGCGTGATGCCGGGGTGCAAGAGCCCCATGACTCAGGGCTGTGCTTCAGGCATGAGGCTTCTCTTTGTAGTGGCCTCTGGAACTTCGATGCAGACACCGCAGCATGACTGTCAGGGAAGCCAAGTGACGTGTGGCCAAGCAATGGAAAGTGGCCCAGTGGTGGAAAGTGTGTGTGTGTGTGTGTGTGTGTGTGTGTGTGTGAGTCTAGAGAGATAGATGAGAAAATGATTTTTTCTTAAACCAGCAAATGTGCTCTGAATTATGTGTTTGTCTTTGCGGAGTGGTTAAGAGCTGGAGCTGAGCTCTGGACTCGGACCAGCCTCGGTTCTGTCTGTCCCCTGTCCCCAACAGTCTGAGTGACAGGAAAGAGCGATTCGCTGAAAGCGTTTTCTGGAAGGAAAGGAAGGGGAAGATTTGAGCGAGAAGACAACAAGGGAACTTTCAGATACGTAGCAATTGAGGTGATGGATTAAGAGCCCAGAGGTGGGCATGGGGGTGCTGAGGCAGGTGGGGAGCTTGTGGGAGCTGGGCTGCCATGCTCTCTCCCAGTTTAGCAGCCACAGTCAAGGTCACAGGTCCTGGGACAGCTGTGACTTGGAGTCACTCTCTCCCTGTTCCTATAACCCTGGCAGAGATGATATCCCCCTTCTGTTGTAAACCTGGGGTACCCTGCCACCCCATGGAGGATACCCCCCACGCCTCTATCCGCCATCTCTTCACTCTCATCTGTGACACTCTGTGCCTCCAGCACCACACAGCCCCCAAGTCTGCCAAAACATACACCTCCACCTCCAGCCTGGGGAGAAGGTTCTAGAATCCTGTTGCCCAGTGGGTAGAGAGAAAAGTCACCCCACTTGTCCTGCAGGGTCAGGAGAGCTCCTGGACTGGGTGAGCCTGAGCAGGATCCCACAGGAAGGTGCTGGGAAGAACAGCAGTGGGCATAGTCAGAGCTGAGGGCAAAGACCAGGGCGATTGAGAAGCTTAGGGGCCACTTCCTTGGACTTCCAGCTCGGTCGAGGCCAGTTCTGACCACCCCCACCGCGCCTGCAGGTGGGAAGTGACTCATGAAAGATGGCCTTCGAGGGACCAGGTGAACTCCCTTGCCCGTACACCGGGGTGATGATCACACCCCACCCCCTCCCACCAATGAAACAAATGGGGTTGTCAGCGTTGGCAGAACGAAGGCTTCCTCAGCACCCCGAGCTTTCTCGTGGCTGTGGGCTCCCCTGATCGAATAACCAAACCTCCAGCGGCTCCCCAGACAGACGGACGCCTGCTGCTGTGTCCACCGGCCCCGGGCTCCCCGCGCAGCTGCTCTGGGACTCCGAGCAGAAGCAGAAGGTGCTGAAAATCGATTTTCAGGCGCTCTGATTAGGTGCTGACAGCTCTGGTTTTAGCCAATTAAGGGCCATTTTCATTCACATAGATCAGGCCCAGGAGCGGGGGTTTGTGCTCGGCAGTTGTCCCCCTGGGGTTTCTGTCTCCTCCACATTTGCAGCCTTGAGACCCTCAGTCGTGGGGGTCTCAGGCTCTTCCTGAGCCAGATGCTGACCCCAGGGGCCAATCCTGACCCCAAGGAGCACGGAGCTGGGGGGGAGGCAGAGAGTGGGCCAACCTTCCACAGAGCTCATCCTTCCGGAGCCTGCTCCTGCCTGCAGGGGACTCCATTCTAGTTGTGAGATCCATGTTCCACAGAGAGCTGAGGAGAGAGCCAAGTTGGACCGTGACTCCGTGTGCCCGCACCTGCCCCGGGCACTGTTCCTCTCCATATTGTGCTGCAGCCAAAGACAGCATTTGAGGTCATCAGCACCCGCCACACAAGCCTGCGCTGGAGCAGAAGCCTCAGTTTTCCCATCTGTGCAATGGGAGAGTAACAGCTCTGAGCGCTGTGGCGAAGGCCAGCTGCGGTGGCGCGTGGAGGTGTGTGTGGGGGGCAGGTACACAGCAGCTGCCCCTTCCACGCTGGCTGACCGCACAGCCGAGAGCAGCTGGGCCTGTCAAGGCCCCCCACAGAGAAGGCCACAGAGAAGCTGCTGCATGCGGCTGCTGCTCTGAAGCTGGCATTAGGGGCTAGGAGGGAGCTCGGGCGACTTCCCAGTCCACGTCTTCCCGGCCCCTGTGAGACAGGACAAGGGGACCGTCTCCAGTCTCCACCACCATCTTCCCAAGACCTCCTCACTCTTCTGTGTCTCTGGGGACACCTGTACTTTCGATCTAGAGCTAGACAAGCAGGATGAGCCCACCTCAGGATTCTTACCCTACGGACAGCCAAGATCCCTTTCCAAAGAGACGCCCCAAGGACTTGGACTTGGGGCCTCCACTCTGGCCTGCTGGGGGATCTGAGGGGAGCTGCTGTCTCTTCTGGGTGGCTGGCAGCCCTTTGTGAGCCAGGGAACTGGAGGGCCATTGCCTCTGGACAGCCCCTCAAATTCAGGGCTGACGTGCTTCCAAGAGAGACCCCCGTGACTCCTGGTCAGTATGTTGCCCCCGGAGGCCCTGCTCTGCCCTAACCAGGCCCTGATTTCCCTGGTGGCAGCACAGGTGGTCCCTGAGTAGACATGGGGGGGTGGGGTGGAGCAAGAGGCATAGGTGTCCCGGACACCTTGCTGGGGGCTTAAATCTAATGAAACATTCCCAATGCTGGGGCCGGGCGCGGTGGCATGCACCTTTTATCCCTGCCTAGGAAGGGAGGCTAAGACTAGAAATCACTTGAGTCTGCGAGTTCAAGACCCACCTGGTACAACATAGCAAGACCTAGTCTCAAAAAATAGCTGGACGTGGTGGTGCGTGCCTGTAATCCCAGCTACCTGGGAGACTGAGGCTGGGGATCGCTTGAGCCCATGGTATCCCAGGCAGCGTGAGTCTGCAGTTTCCTGGGCAACAGAGTGAGACCTAGCCTCAAAAAAAAGCATCCCCAAAGATGGTTCTGAAAATAAGCACCATCCCATTTCGCAGTTGAGTAAACTGAGGCTTGGAGGGAGCTAGGTACTGGCCACCCCCCCCGGTCTCTGTCTGCTCACCCTAGTCCATGCTTGGGAGGGAATTAAATGCGGCTCTGTCAGTGGGAAGCAGGCGTCGGGGGGTTCGGGAAGGCAGTGCTGTTCACCGCTCTACCACCAGCACCTCATGCACTGGGGGCTTTGTCTAACTGATCATCCTCATGATCGCCTTGGGGCTTATGCAATGGGAGGGCCCCCCACTTTACAGATGGGGTCCAGCCTGCAGAAGCCACAGGGCGACCATCTAAGGTAGGAGTTCCCTGAAGCCAGAGCCTGGAGCTTAGCTGGCTGTTGGCTGCTCACTGAAATCTGGGGGTGCCACAGGTGAGGAAGGAGGAGCAGATGGGGTAGGGAGAGCATCAAAGGAGAGGCACCAGCTGGCACCTCTCTGCCCCCCCTCATTAAAGCTGAACGCCCGTTGGCCCATAGGTGGGGCCGGGGTGCGTGGTGGGCGATACATTTTCCAGGGTGCCAGGGCTCCTAAACTGGGTCAAATGTTGGGGTCCTTATCCTGAGTCTTTTTGTGGGGTCCCCAGCTCTGTTGTCACTTCCCCCCTGACCGTGGCCCCTGGATTGGCAGGTGCAAGTCTGCAAGGCCTTAGCGGCCGGGTGGGTGAGCCAAGCCCGCGCGTGGTGGGAGGCGGCGTGTTAGCCGGAAGCCTCGGTTTGGATCAGCATTGCTGTGGCCACGAGGACGAATCTGTGGCTCTGGTCACCTGCACTGGCACGGGCGGCTCCCCTGGGTCAGTGCTGAGGAAGCTCTGGGGTGGGAGTGGGGGTGTCCCAGCCCAGAAGGCCCAGAGGTTAGGGGACTCCAGCGTGCTGGGGGCCATGTCAATGACCGCAGCCCGGGCACCTGAACCCGTGAACACGGAAACTGAGGCACAACCAACCCCAAAGCCAAGGCCTCCCCCAGTGAGGCAGGAGCTGTGGCCGAGTCAGCCCAAGCGCCGGCTCGGCTCCGTCTCTTCCCGGCCGCAGGGGGTCTGCACCACACTCTGGAGTCAGCGCTCGCACCCATAGGCCCCTGCAACCCCCACGTGTCTCCACTTCCCTTTGGATAGGCTCAGAGTCCACTGTCCCCTTTCTGGGAGCTTTGCCCCCGCGCTGTTGGCGTCTTAGTCAGGGTGTCCTGTCTGGACACTGTTTACTGCCCCACCCCATGCCCCGCCAGATGTCAATCCCCCTCCTACCCTGTTGTCCCGGATGTTGCAAATGTCCTGGATGTTGCAAATGTCCCCTGCGGGCAAGATCACAGCTGGTTCAGAGCAGGGTGATAGCCAGAGGCTTTCACTGTCATCTGGGGAGGGGCTCAGCTGTCAGGCCCTTTCAGGGAGGGTGACAGAGTTGGAGACTTGGACCGGTTTCCCAGACTGCCTTCCCTCAGTACCACAAGCTGCTGAAGTCTGTCATCTCCTGGGTCCAAGGCTGGAAGTCTGACGTCAAGATGGCAGAAAGCTGCTGCTTTCTCGCCTCTCCCATCTTTGGGTTGGCCAGCCAGCCTCGGCTTGTAGGCACAGCTCTCCAATCTCCATCTCTGAGCTCCAAGTGACCTTCTTCCTCTGAGAGTCTCCGGCTCTAACCAGGCTGGCATGCTCGGCTCTCGAATCAGGCCATCCAGGTGGCACTGAAGTCCTGTGCGACACGGTATCCCTTCTTTTCTGTAAGGACACCAGTTCACCAGATGAAGGACCTTCCTGTTCCAGTCTGACCACATCTGAAGTCCACCTGCAACAACCCTGTCTCCACACAAAAGGGTGTCCCTACCTACCAGGCCGCTGGGGTCCCCAGGCCACCGCTGGGCCTTGCTGAGACCACCAAGAAGGTTGTAAAAAGACCCCAGAAGAAGGTGTCAAGCCGGGAGGGAGGATGTGGTGACTGGAAGGGTTAGCAGCACCAGACAAGATAATTCTGCATAGGGGGTGGCAAGAAGCCCTAAAGAAATGAGGTTCCAGGAAGAACGTGGACAGGCGGAGAGGGGACATGTCACCTGTTAACTTCAACCAGGCCCTGAAGCGCTTCCGGGGTCCACCTACATGTCTGCACTGGGGGAGCCAGGCTGGAAGAGCAGGTGACTTCTAGGTTCCAGCATCAGCCCGAGACAGTGCCGGGCTCAGGGCAGGACCCAGCCAGCCTTTCTGGCACTTTCTAGGGTCCCCAGGGTGTATGGGGCAGTCAGGACAGTCAGGTCCAGGAGCCCAAAGGGAGCCCAGGCCCCTGCACCTCCCTCAGCCCCCTGTTGGGGGGGCCTCCTAGTACCTCCTCTCTGAGTTCCTTCTGGCTCTG
The DNA here is from genome assembly GCA_004024945.1 of Uropsilus gracilis. Lineage (NCBI taxonomy): Eukaryota > Metazoa > Chordata > Mammalia > Eulipotyphla > Talpidae > Uropsilus > Uropsilus gracilis. The sequence continues at coordinate 54,215 of PVHY01008032.1, forward strand.
CCTTCCCAGGATCCCTCACTTCTTCCCACGGCTAGTTGGACTCAGCAAAGGAGACGAGCCTTTTAGGCTAATTTTTCCCCTTCAAAAAAATAAATTCATAAATGGTCCTTGGCAAGCTGTTTACTACCTGGCTTTAATGGCCTGTTTATTACCTTGAGCCTGCATCTGTTAACACGCCCCCTCCTCATTTTCCCTCATTAACTGTCAATTGGGAGGCCAGTTTTGGCATTAACCATGCCCGGACCTAATGACTGCGGACAGTTGATTTTATGACGGCGCCTTGTCTTGGAAACGCCGGGCCTGTCGGCAGAGGCGGCGAGCAGACTGTAGGCGGCTGCCAGGAAGGGTGGCGGGCAGCTCCAATGGTGGCGACAGCCTTCTTCTGGCTGCTGAGGGCCAGGAGACTTATCTTCGTGTGTGTGTTGGGGGGGGGGGGGTGAAGGGGGTCGAGAATCTGCTCTCACAGGAGCCCAGAAAAGAAATGCCTTTTGGGGAGCTGCCCAGAGACATCCTTGCTGACTGCCTACTGCTCATGACTGCCCGCTGGTCATCACAGGTTCCCTCATCTGTGCCCACTTGGCTCCCTGCAAGGAGGTGCTGGTCAGATGCAACCCCAGGTCAGGACTGTGAGCTGGGCTGGGGGAGCAGGGGCTGCAGTGTGCAGGGTGGCCATGCTCACTCTGGGCTGGAGGAAGGGATGGCCAGCCTCCTCCGAACCTTTCTTGTCGCCCAGAGCCCTAGTCAAGGATTTCTGGGTTGAGAGGGCAAACTCATCCCACACTTCTTGGTTTACCCCCTTAAGGGAAACCCCAGAAGTTTCACTGAAGTGGGGGTTTACAGAAAACTGTCTCTCCGAGTTGCACAAGGAAGTGAGGACATGAGAGGAGAAAGCCTTGACATCTGCATGTGTCTGCTCGTCGGGGAGAGGGGTTGGCTGGTGGGCCTGATGCATTAGCTTCTTCTGAGCCCTGGAGCATGGCTTGTGGGGAAGAGGGGAACCCTCAGTCAGAGTGGGAAGTAAGTAGGTGCATTTGCTCTGTCAGAATTTAAAAGCCACCTGTTGAGGTCACCACCTCCTGGAAGCCCTCCTGGATCTTCACAGACCCCACCAGACACACCTTCTTCTGAGTGCTCTGGTTACTTCCCCCAGGTGACATTGCCCATGAGCTGGCAGCAGAGAGCCATGCTCAGCAGCTATAAGGAGACGCCTGCAGTCATGTGGTTCCCAGAGGAGCTGGCTCTGTGGATCTTTATACAAAATCTAATTCCCCCCAAGATGCCTGTGGCCTGGAAGGGAACTGTGTGTCACTGATTGCATGTGGTGGTTCTGAATGATGACCAAGCTCTGGCCAGTGGAGTCCTCCAGGAGGGACCCGGCTGTCACCTGCAAGGTGCTGGTGTCAACCATTGTAACAGCAAGACCAGAGGCACTGTTCACCAGGCGGGCCCTGGGAACCACAATGCGTGGGCCACAGTCCCACAGCCGAGCACCAGGCACCCATGCTGAGCACCTCAGGGCTTGTTTTGTTTGAGACCAGGTCTCGCTTTTTGCCTGGGGAACCGCCGGCTCATGTTGCCCAGGGTACCATGGATTCAAGCCATCCCCAGCCTCAGCTGCCCAGGTATCTGGGATTACAGGCGTGTGCCACCACACCCAGCTATTTTTTTGGAACTAGGTCTTGCTATGTTGCCCCAAGCAGGACTCGAACCGCGATCCCTGGTCCCTGTCGCAGCTTCCTAGGCTGCCGCTTACAGGCACGCGCCACCATGCCCGGCCTCCACCTCAGGGACTTCTATCTGATAGAATCTTCGGAAATAAACTCAGACCCTGGCGTCCGTCCCGCTTCACAGGTGAAAACCGAAGCGTCTGCGTCCCTCGCCTGAACCGCTGCAGCAGGTGGACTGCCACCAGGAATGTCCTCTGTGTGCTCAGTGACACGCGCCCTCAGCACCGTGTCAGGAGCTGCAAGCTCCCCTGCCCGCTCGCTGCTGACAGGCGCCACCCGGCACCCAGCCACCAAGTTGTGCTGGGCCCAGTTCTGCAGGCGACACGCACGGGTCCTGCTCCCACAAGCCCGTGACCTGCACGAGACTCACGTGCAGCAACACCACTAGTGCTTTTGCGTGTGCAAAGCGGGCTCACCAGCAGCCAGGGCTGCGGGCAGGAGCCCGGCCCGAAGGCACAGTGCACAGCAACCCTCCCCCACGCAGCTGGGCCCCCACAGCAGGTGCCCGCGCTACCTTCCCGCTGCCCTCCTGCATGGCCCTCGCTTTCTTCTCCCGCTGAACAAGCGCTGTCAAGGCTGCCACCTGGCACCCTTTCCCCCTGGCACCCTTTCTGCCTTCCTCCCGCTCCCTGGCCTCAGAAGCCTCACTGCCTCCAAGCTTGCTGGCTTTATTTTTCACGAGGATTTTCCTTTGCCTCCAGGGTGGACATCACGCTGGTCTCTGCCATCTGCCAAGGGCAAACGCTCCGTGCCAGCCTTTCCCTCCGCCCTGGGGTGCTATCCTCTGGCCCTGGCCGCCTGCTGCCCCTGGCTCTGCTCGCTCTGGGGGTCCAGGCCTTGCCCAGTCCAGGCTGCTGAAAACGTCCTGGGCACATCGTTTTGGGGGGGATGGCTCCAGCTCTGGGAGAGACACCCCGAGAGCGGGCTGGGTGGGGCCGATGGGCTTTCCATTGTCAGCTTGTTTTGTTTAGGTATTTTTCCTACGTCTGTGTGGTCGCCATAGCTCTCCCACCACCGCGTCTCCTGCGAATGGTCTGGCCCCCATCTTGCTCCCCAACCCCCCTTTTTTGCTCTGCGCTCAGGTCTGTGGCCAGCTTGCTAGGTCTGACTTTTTCTGATCTTTGGCTTTTCTGCTTCCCACGGATAAGTGAGCCCACGGATAAGCGAGCCCACTCTGTTTGGTCAGAAAAGCGTAGATGGCGCCCCCAGTGGCTGCACCCATTTACATCCCTGGCCCCAGCTTCGCTCATGATGATGATTTAAGGCTCAAAGGCCCCCTCTCTCTCTCCTTCTCTCTCTCCTTCCTTCTCTCTCTTCCTCCCTCCCTTCCTCCCTCCCTCCCTCCCTCCCTCCCTCTCTCTCCTTCCCTCCCTCCTCTCTCCTCTCCTCCCTCCCTCCTCTCTCCTCACCCCTCCATCTATTACAGCTTCTGTGGCTGTATATTTGCATCAGGAAGACTTGCACCCCCATTTGGGGTCAGGAAATCAGTGTGTCTGAGGAAACTGGGGATAAATGTGGGAAGGGGAAGACTGAAGAGCAACAGAGAGGGAGAGCCCATAACCTCAGGGGGTGTGTGACCTTGTCTCCAAGGGCAGAGGAGCCCATGGAACCCTACCTGAGTCAGGCAGTCGGCCCCAGTGACACCCCCTACCCTGGGCGTGTGATCACCCCCACTTTTACAGGGAGCTCAGTGTGTGAGATCAGCCTGTGGGCCTGGATACAAGTACCCCTGCTTTCCCGGGGGGGGGGGGGGCTGGCTGGCAGGCTGGGACTGCAGGGTTTGCAAGAACTCCACCTGACACCCAGATGTTCACTTGCCACCTGTGTCCTATTCTTGGAAGCTTCCAGCTCACGACAGGACCCGACAGAAGCTGATAACCCATCCATGAAGAGGCCCCCCCTAAAATAAATGCCCTTTCTTTTCATAACCCTTCACCCCACTCATGTAGAATTTTTATTTTCCCATCTACCAACAGCTTGGCTTATCTCATGATAATCTGCATAGCACCGCTCTGCTCTCTGTTCTCCCCACCTCCACCCTGTTAGCTGAAGTCCCTTTCAGAAGTAGGGCTTGCTGCTTCCCCCCCACATATCCCTCAAAGCCCACGGGACCACTGTCATTGCCAGCGAGAGACCCCCAGGCACAACACAGATTTCTCCAGGGTGTTGCCAGCACAAAACTCAGAGGCCACTGAAAAGCAAGAGAAGGGAATCAACTGCTGCATCCTGGTGGCTGTGAGGACCCTTTTTAGTATCAAAACTCTTTCTGGAAGCAGGTGTGTTTTCCGCCCTTGGATCACAGGAATTGTTGCTGTCTCCCGGAGGGTGATCGTGGGTCTGTTACACACAGCCCTCCCCTGCTCCCCCCACCTCACCCCCCACCTCACCCCCCCACCCGTGTCTTCTTCAGTTAGTACCTCATTTGTAGACGGTGAATTGAACACTTTATCTTAGTCTCATCGGCCAGCTAACTCTGATCGTCCATAGAACACACTCCCTCTTTCTTCCAAATGATTGTAAACCGGGCCTTTTTATTATTATTCATTTTTATGTAGTAATTTTCATCCAATATTGGTCATGTTTGTATGGTCGTCGTTTCCCCTTAGGTGTGGCCCTCCCTTCCATATTGAGCCTCCCATCCCCCACCCTACACCCCCTTCCCCCCTTCCCTTCTTGGCTCACTCTAGCTCCTCTCACTGCAAGTTGTTGGTCCATGCTTGGCCCACTGGTCTTTTCTTTTTCTGAGACTATGACCTGTCTCCTCGGTGTGGACGTGCCCTCCTGGACAACAACAGACCAGGCTGCTTGGATCTCCAGGAGTAGCTGAAGCGGACAGTCAGGCCAAGCCCATCGGGAACTGGTTCCAGGGCATATACGTGGTGGCTTCTCCAGACTTCTTTCTGGTGTCTGTCACGTGGTGCTGGTTCTGTGCCAACCAGTTCTGATGTCTGGGTTGGGAGCCCGACTCAAACGGGACGTTTTCTGTGGCCTTATTTATTTGGATGTAGTGCTGTGACAGGACTGGGGAAAGACTCACATTTGTGTTTTCCCCTGTGGGTCACCAGTGAGTGGTTCTAGCCCCTTCCCCAGGCTGGTTCCTCTCCTCAAAGGTCACGGCTCAGGTTACTGAATGTGTGGGTTTGTTTCCAAGCGTTTTATTTGGCTCCACCGGTCAGGCCCTCTCTGCCAACAGCGCACAGCCATGGTCCATGGTCCACGTAGCCCGTAATAAATCTCAACATCTTCTGGGCACATTGCCCCACTTCATGTTCCTGAGGAATGTCCTGGCTATTCTTGGGCCTTTGTTCTTCCATTAAGTTTTAGATTCGGCTTGTTCAGTTCCTTGGAAAATCCAGTTGGGATTTTGATTGGAACTGTATAAAATCTATGACTCAGGATGGGGACATTGGCGATCTCCAGTATATCAAGTCTTCCTGGGCATGAAATGAAAATATTTCTCCAATTACAACTTCTTTAATGATTTCCTCTAACTTGTCCTATAAAAGTCTTCATACTTGAAAAATAATGACCCTCATGTGATCACAAGCAAAAAAACACTGAGGGGGGTGGGTTTGAGGGATTGTTACTATAAATGATATCACTTTTGAAATTATATTTTTCAGTTGCTCATGAATAATACTGTATAGAAACACAATTTTTCATGGTTGGCTTTATATCTAGGCAGTTTGCGGAACTTTCATTCATCTTAATGTGTAGATTTTTCTTTAATTTTCTAGGTGACGTACATTAGAAAAATGGTTTTGTTTCTTTTTTCCAATCAGTACATCTTCTAAATCTCTTTTCACCTTAGTGCACTGGCGAGATCACCAGGGCCATAGTAGTGACAGAGAGAGAACCCTTAGCTCCACTTCCAAGGAGAAGATTCAACTTACCACCAGGAACACTGAAGATAGGTAGTGACACCTTGTCAAGGAAGTACTCTTCCATTTCTGTTTTGGTAAATATTTCTTTGATGGATTAATTGATTGAATGATTAGAAGTGAGTGTTAGATTTTCCAAACTCTTATTTACACATACTGAGATGATTGATTTACTTCAAGAAGTCCTGAAAATAGTGGGTATTTATAGATTTGTCCCAGTATGAAACCACCTTTGCTTTTTGAAGCTCAACTTGCTTTCCCCTTATTATCTTTTTTGCACATTGTTCCAGATTCCGTTTGGCAAAACTTAGGTAGCCTTTTGTCTTTGTGCTAATGAATGAGGTTGACTTTGTCAAGGTTCTATCACCATGCTAGAGTGAGCTAGGCATTCTGGTTTTTGCTAACCAGTTTCTGGAAGAGTTTGTATAAGGTTAGAATGGGTTAATAGTTTGATTGAACTTTTCTTCCTACTTAAAAAAGAAAAACAAAAACAAAAACCTGAGTATGGAGTTACTATTTTTGATAGGATGAAACCACTTATTCATTTTTTCTAATAGCCATAAGATATTTTTCCTAATCATTTCTGGAATTATATCCTTCTAAGCATATCACTGTTTAATGCAAAAATCCAAAATTTTGGACTAAATTTTTTTCTAGTTTGCTATTAGTCTTTGTTGTAGCTATCGTCTTGACTTTCTTAACGTTTTCTCCTTAAATATTATTATATTGTAAATGTGTTTCTTTTTAAAATCAGTCTTAATAGAAATTAGTCTACTTTATTCAAAGCACCAAACTTTAGCCTTGTTGATCTGTGCTATTCTATCAGTTTCTCCCTATTTCATTAATTCCTATTATATCTTCACTCTCTGTTTTCTTCTTTGATAAGGATTCTGTAGAGCTTTTTAGTTTGTATCTCTTTAGCTTTCTATGCTTTAATATAGTATTGCAATTTATATTATAATTTTCCACAAAGTATCACTTCTATATAGCTAAAATATTGACCTGTAACATTTATATGGTCTGATTATTTAAAAACTTAGTTTCATTTTTCTTTCATGCAGTTATTTTATTATGTGCTTTGAAATTTTCAGCCAAAATGTATCTTTGTGCATAATGTGTCCTTTTAAATTCCATTGCGGGTCAGGCATGGAGGCGCATGCCTGTAGATGGCAGCCTAGGAAACCACGGCTGGGGCCAGGGGTCGTGGCTTGAGTCCCAATGGGGGCATATAGCGAGACCTAGCCCCTAAAAAAGTAGCTGGGCCTGGTGGTGTGCACCTATAATCCCAGCTACCTGGGAAGCTGAGGCTGGGGATTGCTTGAGTCTGTGGTACCCCGGGCAACATGAGCCTGCAAAAATAGTGAGACCTAGTCTCAAAAAAGAAAAAAACATTTCATTGCGATCACAAACTAGATGATAAGTGTATTTAAAATATAGTAACTATTTTGGGGCCTAATAAAGTTTATGTATTTCAACCATGTTTCCTATTCACAATGCAAATATGGTAAGAAATGTTTATTATGTAATTTTTGGGAGAGTCCCATAAACTTGTCTAGTATGTCTGTTGGTTGAAATTGAAATTTTTGTCTTTACTTTTGAAATTGCCTGCTGCTATGGTGATTTGTCCATTTACCCTGTAATTACTTTCAAGTTTTGTTTTCTAGTTTTAAGATTTTATACAACGGATATAAGTTTACAACCATTACAGCTTATTGGAGAATTGTATGTTTAATATATTGACCTTCTTTAGCTATAATAAAGCATTTTTTTCTTAACATTTTGTTTAATGTTTATTATTTGCCTGGTATGTTGCTTATCCTCCTTTTTACTTACAACTTTCCTATATTTTTAGTATCCTTCGTTTCCTTCAGTACATATGGCTACATTTTTAAGAGCCTCACCTGACAATCTCTTGGTTTTGGTCACTCAAATTTTATTATAATTATTGAAATAATTGAACCTTACTTGTATCATTTAAATGTGTACCTTTTCTATGCTTTCCTTTCTTTTTTATTTTTTTGCCTGCTTTAGAGACTCCAGGGCTCAGTGGAGATGTGCCTTCCCAGAAACCCCAACATTAGTTTCTCCTTGATGATGCTGATGTAGGTCTTTGACCTCAAAACAACTTGGTCTTAGAGTTACTACTCAGTTAGCTCACTTAGTATGGATCTCCCTTTCCTTGCTTGCTACCAGTTCTCTGATATTTGTTTGCTTCCTTATTTGCCCATTTATTTATCATGGCCCTTGAGTTCCATTATTTTCATGCATTATTATCGATGTACTAGGTATGTCTGCTATAATTTGACTGGGATTCCGTGGTGTATCTGAGGGGATCTGTGTACCGTGCGTGTAACTACTAGGCTGTACGAACCTTGCAAACATGAGGGCCGTGGGTTCATTCAACATAAGCAGTGCTCACCCACATGCCGGGCGTGTGGGTGGCATCTGAGCCTCTCGCTTCCCTGATGCACTGGTCTCATGATTACAGGGAGAGTGTCACGTTACAAAGTGGTCCACATCCACCAGAACCGGGAGCCACCGTTCTGGATGGCTGTATGAGGCATCAGTGCAAGGGAAGCCCATCCAGACAGGATGGGACCAGCTCTGGACAGGCAATAGGGCCATGGATCCAGGCTGTGAGAATGGGGGGTGCGGTGGATGGGAAGCCCCATTCCAGCCAACTTCTGTGTGAAAATGCAGGTCTGGGGGTGCCAGATTTGGGGGCTACATAAAAATCAATGCCTGCTTTTGTTACTGGGAATCTTTAGAGAATCTGTAATAGTGGCAACTAATTTCCAAAAACCGTCTGAACATAGTGCCGTTCAAACTGATCATCCCTATAGACCGGATACTGCTTCTGGGTAGCCTGTTTATCCTCCTTTGAGAACTCAGGATCTCCTCTTGGTTCTGAAGTAGACCACCTACCTGAGTTTGCACCACATTGAAACGCCACCAGGTTTGTATGTTCACCCACTCCCTGTCTTATGGACTCATCCAGACAGTCCTATCTTTTGGATGCCTCTGGGCTGAGCTCATTCATTAATCCAGCTGTGTCTTTCACTCCATCAGCTCTCTTCTGATGCAGATAATGGAGAGCAGAATTCTGACCCTTCAGGCTGAATGTGGGAAGGAAGTAGATTCTAGGGAAGGAAGTAGATCATTTAGGCAAATAATGTAAGTTCCGATGGTGGAAAGTGCTGTCTGAAGACAGAACAACCAGGAGGTTGAGAAGACAACAGAGTTGAAAAGCCAGAGCAGGAAGACACTGGCAGTGATGTGTGGATGAGACCTGTGTGTGTGTGCTGGGAAGCTTAGCTGGGGAACAGAGAGCAGCCTGTGCAAGGGCCAGGAGATAAGATGAGATGATCTAGCTTTGTGAGGGGGAATTCCTAGTCCTCTTCCCTAGCTAAATCCACTGTCAAGCAGTTGGGTTCCATGTTATCTCTAAGGGCAGGCCAAAGGTCAAGGTCATTCTCTGCAGGTTCCTCCCACTCTCTGGCCTAGTTTCCAGGAAGCTGTTTTCAGGGGAGAAGATGGAGCTATGGTTCCAGCCCTTCACCCCCAGCTTAGACCAGGTGCGGGCGCCCTGGGCAGCACTTCACCCCCAGTTTAGACCTGTGTGGGGACCTGGGCTCCTCACTAATCTTCCCTGGATTACCACCCCCTGTGAGCGGCCCTCCTCTGCCTAGGGGAGCAGAACCACTTAACTCCTTTCTAATGCCACGTGATAAGAGTCCAAATTCCCTTAATACTTTCACCCTTCACCCACTCCAGCCACCCCCATGGTCCCTGGGCCTCCTGCTGGGCCTTGTCCAATCCCCAAGCTCCCAGGTCCTTTGTGTTCCTTTGTGGCCCCAAGAAATAGAGGAAAGGACAGATACCTTGACGCCTGCTCATGCAGGTGCTCACGTCCCGTCCCCTGAGAAGTGATGCTGGTCACTGTCCCAGGATTGGCCCTGGTGCGTGTTATCATCCATCTGTCCCCTCTGAACCTTGTCCCATTTCACGGCCTTTTCCCCAACTCTTCCCCACCCCACCCCCTTTCCTGCCTCCTGTACTTCCAAGCTCCTGACCCAGCTCACATGCAAGTTTTACCAGGCCCTTGTCTTCTTAGCTCTTTGATCTGATCCCCACCCCC